>JARYHS010002631.1:0-26291 GCA_031002005.1 Vandiemenella viatica
TTCCATTCGGCTGGTATTTTTCCTTGATCCAAGGAGGCGGTATATAATTTCATCAAATACGGCGCAATTTCCTTTGCGTGCCTAGAGTAGAAGCTTGTAGGAATACCGTCTGGTCCGGGAGCCTTATTGGGATTTACATTCATTAGCAGTTTAGTTATTCCCTCGACATCGAGAACGAGATCATTCATAATTTTGTTGGTACGATTGTTAAATATCGGAATCTCCTTAAAGTTTTCTGTCATGAAAGCTTTTTTAAATACATTATTTAAAATTTCTGCTTTCACTACGCTAGTTTCTGATAATTCCCCATTTTCATTAATCAACGACGGCATGACCTTACGAGAGCCTCTTATTAATTTGACATATGCCCAGAACTTTTTTGGATTAGGATAAATTTCTGACTTGGAATTCTTTAAACGCATCACGCATTACCTTACGCACTTCCGCTCGCAACTGGACTAATTTAGCGCGATTAGACGAGTCCCCCGACTTCTTTACCGTGGCATGTAAACGCCTTTGCTTCCTGAGCAACCGTTTCACTTCCCTATTGAACCACGGGAAGTTCTTACTAACCTTAATAAACTTCGTGGGAACAATTTGATTTAAGCCGGTCCATATTATTTTTTTCAAATCAAACCAAAGTTCCTCAACATTTGTATTTAGCGTGTCCGTTTCAAAAATTTTCACCAAATGATCGACCATAAATGCATCGTCCGCCTCATCGAAACAATATACGAGTTTGTCTTTATCATGCTTCAAATTCAGCCTAGATTTTAAAGTTACCACAACCGCCTTGTGATCACTTATACCATCTTCTATACAAACTGTATCTACAATATTCGGATTGTTTGTAAAAAAAAAGATCCAAAATAGACGAGAAATCTTTGACGCTCCGCGTTGGCTCTTCGACCATCTGTTCAAGAGAATTTTCCGCGAATGATTCTAGGAACGTTTCATACGGGATGTAGTAGGAGGCGTCCATGGTCTATTTTGAGGAACTATTGGGCATTTGCCTGCAACGATTTGCGAAAACCATGGAAAACCCAGATCAGGATGGCCAGAGCGGTTTATCTAGACCTACTATCGCATTCTAAGTTTCGATAAATCCTTCATACTCCATTCCCTAACAGCTCGTAGATAAAACTGAGTTTAAAAGTGAATCGGTTCCGGTCCTGATTTTTCTTATCTTATTCGTAGTCACTGCTGAATTCTATTCACCACATGTCATATCTTGCACTGTTTATGTTTTAACTTTAAAGAGATTGCAATGATATGGTCATACCATTGCAATTTTCTCCAACAATAATTATTCGCCAGTTAAACATTCTCATTCAAACTTTGACAGTATATGGAAGATGTAATGACGATATGCAACAATGACATAACTTTCTCTATATAAACACTCTAAAGTACTGTAATACAAATTTTTTTAAAAAAATCTCTCTTTCATCATATCGATGTGACATCAACTATCTCAAGCAATACACTAGTCACTAACTGATAAAATTTTAATTCTAGAATCCAGTTGGCTTTTGTTGGTAATCATACTATCTTCTAACACGTACTTAATTTATGCCTGTATTGTATTCCCATTATAATATCTATGCTAATTGTCTGGGTGATGCTTTTATCATCCTATCTTGTTAGAATACCAATATATTTATAAACAAACGTAAATTAAAACCAAATTAATGCTCGTTTTAATAACGGGTGGCGTAAACAGCTAAACACCACTGAATCGGAGGGTTTAAAGTGAACATTACAGAAGTTGATAACAACGTTAATCAAATGCTTAACTTCCAAATCACACGATTTATAAAACAGACGTCATATTAAAATACGTATTCCGTCTCAAAAGTTTGCGTTGAAGCTTTTCCTGTTTTTGGTATTTCTGAACTATACATAAGTTTTAAATTTCATTTAAACTATCATCATTTTTGGCAGTATCTTAAAACTAAAGTATGCAACAAAATACCATAAACAGACAACCATAACAATATAAATTAAACATGAAATTTCATGCTAAGATATTGTGGTGTGACAGCGTCACCCACAATGAATATAATTAAATTATTATTAATTATATTCATAATTCTCTTTTTCCTTTTTTTTAATTATATTCAAGTTTATTAATTATTTAATCTTGCAACGTGTAAATAAATTGTAGATAACGAGGGTTGTCTGAATAGGTTAAATGTATGTTTAAACCAGGGCGGCCAAAGGTATAGTTTATTATAAATTAATTTTTCTGTAAACGCATGGCTCAGAATGGTTGAATATCGAAGGCTAGAAACTGCCATTTCGGCCGTTGAGGGTGGAACAATGGAGCAGGCGAGGCGACTTGGTGGCGCCGGGCCAGCCCGGCTTGAGTCCCGTTCGAATTCGGACAACGACCTTCCCCTACCCTGCTACTACCCCGAAGGCCAAGTAGGAAACTCGCGAAGGAGTCAGCGAATGTGACGCGTGATATTAAACACGTGACGACGGAAATGTGTAGCTAGCCAATCCTGAACATTTATTGGGGGCTACAATACTAATTCCATGGAGTTCTTTTACATGTGGAGTGCAACTGGCCGAGGAAGAGGAAGGAGCCATCTTAGACATCACTTGGGTCCAAGACGAGCTGGTGAACAGACGTGTCAGCTGGCACGCTCTCTGATGATCATTGCGGTTGATCATTTCTTGCTTTGGGAAAGCGAGATGTGGAGTGGCATGCTTGCCATTATTTGGAAGTTATGTTAATAACGCGGTCGTAGCCGCTTATTTAGCTTCCATTGCTGCAGTGGCATTGTGTTTGTCGCTCACCATCACGGCGATGATTCTATGGTAATGTACCAGAAACGACGGTCACTATTCAGTGGATTTTAACAGACTTATGAGCCCTTAAGCGACGCCTGGGTTAAGACTCTGCTCCCGTCACTTAAATTCTGAGCTAGCTGAATTTATATTTCGATTCAATTTTTTTTTCTTAAGCATCTTGCTGTTTGTTAATTCAATTTTGATGCTTTTCATTCACTTTATACGGCGCCCCCTGGGATTTTCCTTTGTACAGTAAAATGTTAGCTTCAATTTGATGGCCTGTGTTGCCACGTTATTTCAATGTTAACTTTGCTGTTTTTATTACTTGTTTGAGATATTTAATTCAGTTTTGTTTGCTTACTCCGGCGAATTGTAAACGTCGGGTATTGCTTGCTTTTGCTGATCTAATTGTGTTTAACGTAACGTTAATTACTACCCGACCTTGTATGGCCATAAGACTCAATAAATGAGGTTTTATTTTGTGTCTGAAATTCATGGTTCTAGTTAGTAACCTATTAGATCCCCTTACAGCATCATTATTATATGTTTTTCATTTTTCAGGAATTATATTATACTTTAATAATTCCCCCCTCCCTTTTTTTTCTGGTTCACCCAAGATTGTGTTTTATTACAATTTGGCACCCAACGTTTCGGGCTTTTGTGGATCCCCTTTTAGGCCATTTAGCCAGCCCCAAATTGTATTTTAATACAATTAGCGTTGCCAACCTGGGGCTCCAACAAATTAATTTCCCAAGTCGAAATTATTTTGAGAATTTTACAAGTCTTAAAAAAATCCATGGATGTGACCTGTGTTGATTCATTTTATTATTTTAGGATAAGTTTTGTGTTGAATTTTGTTTGCCATGCTTGATTTAAATTTAAATGTGTGATTTATTTCAATCAGTTATTCAAGTATATTTTCGTTCACTTGCATCAAGCATGATGAGTTTAAAATTAAAGATAGAGTCAGTGCTTTTGAAATTTCATGCATGATAAGAATTAAGATTTTTCTTTATGCTGATTATGCTCATGTGTTGAGGTATTCGTGTCGCATGCAACATCGTTGTTTTTCATTGTTGTTTATTTTGGATGGGTTTTATTTCATGTTGAAGGGATTTGTGCGCGGGATTTGTTTAATGCTGTATATTTTTTTTTGAGTAAACTCGTCCCGGTTGTATTTTGTTTGTTGTCGATCGTTGTAATTGTTCGGAGTTGAGAGTTTGTATCTTACGTTCAAATCTATGAAGTTGAGATCGCGCACCATTAATAGGGCAGATCAATCTATTGTTCATAAAATTTCCGAGCAAACTGACGCGATGGATCAAGCACCGGAAGTACACGAAATGCCGTTGGCGGACGAAGAGTGCAATGATGCTCCTAGTACGCGCAGCATTCATTCAAATGCATCATTAGATGGGGAACAGTTAGGAATTTTTCCAACCCCAGACAATGAAACCGTTCAGAATCCACCCATGCAGGCAGATATTGGAACACGTGGTGCGTCGCAAAGCACGGTAGAATTGCCACCGGCGACCGCACAATTTCAAGACCTACTGCTTAAAGTGCTGGCAGACATAAGTAAGCGTATAGATGCTCGAGGTAAACTTTTTGACGACTACTTCGAATCAATAAACAAGCATATTGATGAAGAAAGAAAACTTTTTGACAACTACTCCGATTCGCTAAACAAACATTTTGATGCACAAGAGAAACATTTCGACGCGCAGATTTCACAAACGAAAAGTTTGAATGATAAGATAGATAACGTTCGCGATGAGATCTGTAAAGACATAAGAGAATGCAGAGTTGAAGTGCGAAGGAGCGTTCCAGCAGTGGAAGAGCCTGCTGATGACGTTCGAATAGTTTGTACTTCATTGGAGAATGCGAACGAAGGAGTCGCGTTAAAGCCGAACACAAGTGTGACGGAAATAAGTAATTCTGCCGCAGTTGACCTTGAAAATCACGAGCAAACCGCTGCAGAATTAGAGCATCCCCACAACAATCAATCTGAGGAAGAATTGCAGATTGCGAATGAGACGTTTGATGAACTCAACACTCAGCGTCTGATAAAGGAAATTTGCTGCTTAAAGGCAAAAATTTCTGAGCTCAGGAATTTCGATTGTTTGCGTGGTCATGGGCCGAAAGAAAAGGAACGTCAGTCGGGAAAATACAAGGCATTCCTAGGACACGAGGCGAAAGATTCGCAGTACACATGCTTCCTTCAAGCCAAAGAAGTGTCCGTAAAAGTTTCATTGCTTGGAGAAAAAGCGAGATGGTCCACCGAGTTCGCGATCTCTAACATCGGATGGAATTTTTCCGTCCGCAATTTCGAGTGCAATGGGAATCAATTTGTTCACTCCTTGCCCTCAGGAAATTCACGCTTACAAATGCGGGGTTTGAAATGTTTTTCTGAGTGGTTTATTGAGATTGGTCGGAGTGAGGTGGTTTGTGACGTGGCACTGAGTACGCAAAACCTCGTGGTCAGCCGTGTCGGTGACCTGAGTAACTGTACATGTGCCGGAAACACCAAACCATCTGCCGAGTCCGCTACCAAACACCTGCAGCTTTACAAAACGGTGTTTCGAGAAATTCCGTTGGCTGGCAGGTCGATGAAAAGAGAAGCTTGGGACCTTGTAAGTCAAAAGTTTCGAGCCACCCGAGATTCTGTCGAATGCGGCGATGACGCATATTCCGCAAACAGGCTCATTTTCCACAAGAAGGTCCATGGACGCCTCAAGGTCACTGTATAGGCATTGTTCATTATTATTGAGTTATTAAGCATGCCAAAAAAGGATGACAAACGGGCGAGGTCTTGGACATATCGAATTTTGGAGTCGTAAAAAGGAAACGTTCATTCAGCGTTGAATCGCTGATTCCGCAGATTCACCCTTACAGCCGTGTAGAAGAATTTTATTGCCTTCATGAGCAAACGAAAAGGATTTGATGGTCACCGCAAAAAATGTTGAGAAATTCGTCAACATAGGCGTCTAATGAACGTAGAAGATGACCGTTTTCTTTCAGTCATTATCAGATAGTAAAAGATATGGTATGCATGTCGCGCAATCTTCAAGTGAATCAATACGGCATACGATTATTGAGAGCGAAGAAACCTTCAGAGTTTGGTTTGTAAAAAAAAAAAACTCATCCTAATCAAGGAGAATACTTTGGTCCAAACAATGAGCTGACTGCTATATTCTTACCCATTTGGTCGTCTTGATACGTGAGTCCAAGGTTTTATAAAGGTCGCATTCCATAAAATAGGTTGCGATGCTTCCTTCGGCGGTGTTAATGAATGAGTCCAAGGGTTTTATGCATATGTTTGCCGAGGCAAATGTGTTCGACTGTGGGATTGATCCACATCGTTCGGCAGTTTCTTGTTGAGTACCAGTTCTTCGTTGAAACGTGAGAAAAGTTACTGATCAAATGAGTAGGGGATTTCTTAAGCACTAAGTAGAGCCGTAAATTCCGTGATGCCACGCGAGGTATTGAATAGTTTACCTGTGGTAATGATACTATAATGACTTGCACAACAATTAGCGGTCCTGACAATCTAACAAGACGCGCAACATGAAGCAACGGGGTGTAGAAAATTTATCAACGGACACACGCTGAATAACGAACGATTTACGGCAGCGACTGACGTCGTCTGTAAATAAATTTGTAAATATAGTTTAAGGAGCTATGAATGTAGTTAAGTAATAGCGTAAGAACATATGTTTGGTGCAATTTAGTAAGAGTGTCAGTCTTAAGACACGTAATTGCATAACAACTTTAGCGCTAACGCAGCGAGAACCGGTAGCGACACTCAGCTGTATGGAATAGCAGCTGTGCCGACCGCCAGTTTTCCTGGAAAGATTGCAATCAGGGTTAACCGAAAGCAGATAGCCTGAGCCGCAAGCTTAACGGGACAGCGCCTACTGACAACAACAGAGCGGACAAAGTGGAAACAGCTGATCGCTTAATTTCACCGCTATGATGTCTTTGCTACGAGTGTAGAAATTTGGAAAGCATAATGTCGTTCATTTTGCGAGAACTGTCTTTCTTTTAAATTGTATGGGTAGTTATGTAAATTCACGGAGAGACTAAATTATGTAAATTCGCGGAGAGATTTTTTCTTTTCCATTCGTTTTTCATGTTACGTGGTTTCGACATGCTTATGTCAACCTTTGATAACGGACATTCGGTGCATTATTTATTTTGTTGTTGATAAATCTAACTTCAACACATGTGCTAGATTTGCATAGTCTGTTGTAAATAATTAATTGAGTTGTCTAGTTTTAATGATAATATGTTGTGCTTACGTCATCTTTTTTTGTTGTTTATTGATTGAACAGATCTATTTTGTTGTTCATTTACATCTATGTACCTGTCAATGTTTTATGACGTTTTACTTTGCATATTAGAATAAGACATTTCATTATGATTTATGTTAACCAGAGTCACGTGTCGTATTTACATATTTAAAGAGGTCACATGTATGCGATAGTTTGAGTGAGCTGGAACCATGAAACTATAATGTCGGCAATGATTTTGATGCAACTGTAGGGTTACAATAGTTCAAATAAAATTATTGGCATAATTTTATTTTGATTGGGTAGCAGGTATATTGTGGTGTGACAGCGTCACCCACAATGAATATAATTAAATTATTATTAATTATATTCATAATTCCTCTTCTTTTTTATTATATTCAAGTTTATTAATTATTTAATCTTGCAACGTGTAAATAATAACGAGGGTTGTCTGAATAGGTTAAATGTATGTTTAAACCAGGGCGGCCAAAGGTATAGTTTATTATAAATTAATTTTTCTGTAAACGCATGGCTCAGAATGGTTGAATATCGAAGGCTAGAAACTGCCATTTCGGCCGTTGAGGGTGGAACAATGGAGCAGGCGAGGCGACTTGGTGGCGCCGGGCCAGCCCGGCTTGAGTCCCGTTCGAATTCGGACAACGACCTTCCCCACCCTGCTACTACCCCCGAAGGCCAAGTAGGAAACGCGCGAAGGAGTCAGCGAATGTGACGCGTGATATTAAACACGTGACGACGGAAATGTGTAGCTAGCCAATCCTGAACATTTATTGGGGGCTACAATACTAATTCCATGGAGTTCTTTTACATGTGGAGTGCAACTGGCCGAGGAAGAGGAAGGAGCCATCTTAGACATCACTTGGGTCCAAGACGAGCTCGTGAACAGACGTGTCAGCTGGCACGCTCTCTAATGATCATTGCGGTTGATCATTTTTTGCTTTGGGAAAGCGAGATGTGGAGTGGCATGCTTGCCATTATTTGGAAGTTATGTTAATAACGCGGTCGTAGCCGCTTATTTAGCTTCCATTGCTGCAGTGGCATTGTGTTTGTCGCTCACCATCACGGCGATGATTCTATGGTAATGTACCAGAAACGACGGTCACTATTCAGTGGATTTTAACAGACTTATGAGCCCTTAAGCGACGCCTGGGTTAAGACTCTGCTCCCGTCACTTAAATTCTGAGCTAGCTGAATTTATATTTCGATTCAATTTTTTTTCTTAAGCATCTTGCTGTTTGTTAATTCAATTTTGATGCTTTTCATTCACTTTATACGGCGCCCCCTGGGATTTTCCTTTGTACAGTAAAATGTTAGCTTCAATTTGATGGCCTGTGTTGCCACGTTATTTCAATGTTAACTTTGCTGTTTTTATTACTTGTTTGAGATATTTAATTCAGTTTTGTTTGCTTACTCCGGCGAATTGTAAACGTCGGGTATTGCTTGCTTTTGCTGATCTAATTGTGTTTAACGTAACGTTAATTACTACCCGACCTTGTATGGCCATAAGACTCAATAAATGAGGTTTTATTTTGTGTCTGAAATTCATGGTTCTAGTTAGTAACCTATTAGATCCCCTTACAGCATCATTATTATATGTTTTTCATTTTTCAGGAATTATATTATACTTTAATAATTCCCCCCTCCCTTTTTTCTGAGCACCCAAGATTGTGTTTTATTACAATTTGGCACCCAACGTTTCGGGCTTTTGTGGATCCCCTTTTAGGCCATTTAGCCAGCCCCAAATTGTTTAATACAATATATATATATTATATCACGTGGGTTGATATGTTAACAAAACACTTTCACACACAGCATGAAATCGTATAGAAAATTCTGTTAACGGTTTTGTAGAGGGAAACATGAAGCGGTGTTGAAGTCATGGAACGTTATAAATTCGTATCCACAAAAAGTAATTTGAAATAAAATAATGCTTTTTCTTTCAGTGTACGATCTACGAAGAGCGGTGAATTTCGAAATGTCTTTATAATGTAGAAATATAGCAGTCCGCATGAGATTAGTCTTGATTTTAAATTTATTGCAATAGAAAAGAGGTACCTGTATTTGGAAATATCTGTTATTTATCAGACCGTAATAGCAACCAAATTAAATATATCTTTCCCCTTTGAAACAGGGGTTTTTCTCTCCTGTTTGCATATGGTTCAGTCAAATCAATATATATATATATATATATATATATATTTTTTTTTTTTTTTTTTTTTTTTTTTTTTTTTTTTTTACGAGTTTCCCCTTATAAACGTTCACATTCCCAGAATTATTTTGAACCGCGGGGTGTCACAGAAGAGAGATATTTTGTCAGACATCGGCGGTGAATTGGAGATGCGAGGATGATGGACTGCGGAGGTCTGGCAGCAGCCTGCCATCCATCAGTCACGAGAGGCCGCGTGCCAGACAATGAAACAACCTGTTCCTCCTTTCAAATCCTCAACCACTGCGATTTTTCAACTTGAGTTTCAGTGAAAGAAAGTCACTCCTTCTCTCTCATACCCAAAACCCATCTCTCCATCCGCGTACTCGGAAGTAATTTGTATAAAAATAATAATAAAAAATGAAATGTTTCATACTTTTCTGACGTCATAGTCTTAGTTATTGTGTCCACAGATACTAATCGTCAATGGGGTTTAGTACACCGTATCCACTGAGTCACCAGACCGCTCTATGATCCAATAAAACCTTATGAGTAAAAATAGTCTAGACTAAGTTTTACGACCAGTTCCGTGGATATGACGGCTCGAGCTCTAATTTACTCTCTGCTTTTGCAAAGTCATGTATATTATTTCTTAAATGGTGTTTTCTGCGGCGAGCCATCTTTCTACCCTAATACTTAACCAAAATCGATAAATTAAAGATTTTAAACATTAAGTTCATTAAGCTCTTTGGTAACATTTAAGAAAGGAATATTTCGAAATTAAACACGTAAATGTGAAAATCTAAACAATCAAAGTCACAGCTATGCGATAGTTCAGAGTCAAGCTGCTAGTATTCACCGGACACGGTAGAGAGTTATCAGAATACCGCTAGATAGCAGCACCACATATTGACAGTTTTTGCGCAGTCCGTGTTCCCATTACCGCTAGATATGTCAGTGGACAAGTAAACAATTTTTTTTTTTTTTTTTTTTTTTGCATTTAGCCTTAGGCTAATCTTGCCAGGAGCAGGAGGTAGGGATACTATGTTTTAGTTGTTAGTTTTCTTTATTTTAATGATTTTATATTAGTTTTTGATTTTTACAACGTACTTGTGTATTGAATTGATCGCTTTTGTGTCTGGATCTGAAAGGGTAGTCATTAAGGATATTATGTCTGTCATTTTTGGAGCGTTTCTTATTAGTTCTTTTCTGGCTTCTTTGTATTCATCACATCTGAGAAGGTAATGATAAATATCTTCCATTGTCTCACATCTGGGGCAGTTCGGTGAGTCCGCGATTTTCATGATGTGCTTTTTATCATTTAATAGGGTGTGTCCTGTGCGCAGTCTGTTAATTAGGGTAATCTTGTTCCTGTTTAGTTCTTTTGTTTCATACCATGGTTTCTTGTTGATCTTGTTACTTATTGCCCGATGCCAAAGTCCTTTTGTTCCTTTGTTGTTTTCCCATTTCTCTTCCCATTCTTGTCTTATCCGGATTGCTGTCCAATATCTGAAATCTGTGAATGCAGTGGCCACATCCAATTTTTCATTGGCCGCTAGCTGTGATTTTGCTGCCCTGTCGGCCATTTCGTTACCGTGTATTCCCACATGACTTGGCACCCATTGAAGACTTATATCCACGTGCTGTGTTGTCAATTTCTTTATCTCTCTAGCTACTTCGTATGCCAGATAATTTTTAGTTTTGCCTTTTGGGATTCCCATGATTGTCTGTAAGGCACTTCTGGAGTCTGAACAGATGACCACTTTCTTTAAATCTGATTTACCGATGAATTGTAGCGCTTTAAGGATAGCAAATAGTTCGGCAGAGAAGCTCGAGAATTGGTTCGGCAGGCGGTATGCCTCTACGATGTTGCTCGCCGGGTACGCATAGGCGGCCGCACAGGCCTCCTCTCCCACCTTCGCTCCATCTGTGTACAGTCCCTGGCCATATTATTAGACGCACTGCAAATTTTTAGAATTATTTGTAATAATTACGTCTTGAGTACTATTTCTCACGCAATTACTCATAACATTTATAACAGTTATTTAGGGCACTTAGTTCATTGTTGAATTTTATGTCTATTGTTGCTATTTGACATTGGATTGTTGACTTATTGTGGCTATCAGTGTGCATAGTACAGTGTACAGGTACGGACCTGTTCAGTGACGTTCTCGCATGTAACTGCTCTGTTTCTTTGTTCACTTTTATTATAATTTGTGTAATATCGACATTACAAGTGATTGTTTAATAACCAGATATTACTGATTGTGACCTTTAAAAATGGGTAAGAGTGGAGATATTACACCACGTAAAAAAGCAGAAGTCAAAGCCCTCGTTAATACAAAAAATGTATTCCAATCGGAAAATTTCACGAAGGTTGAAATTATTCGAAGCTAGTGTGAGGCGCATAAAGAAGAAAATTGATTCAGGTGAAGAATTGAGCCCCAGAAGGAAGAATAAATGTGGAAGAAAGCCAAGTTGCACCCCAAGGTCAGAAAGATTTCTCAAAAGAATTTGTCTAGAAAACAGATTTGCATCAACGAAACATATAAAATCTCAACTGGAAGAGGCTAATGTGAATGCATCTGAACGCACTGTTCGCAGAAAGTTGAAGGATATTGATTTCAAGGCTTGTCGACTTGCTAGGAAATCCAAGTTAACAGCAGCAATCAAAGCAAAACGTCTGAAGTGGGCTAAACAGTGTTGTGATAAGGATGTGGACTTCTGGAGATCAGTAATTTAACTTTAAAATTATTATTTACGATATAATAGATGGTATGTACATTTATTCATAATATATTAATTAAGTTTCTTGATTTTCACAGGTATGCATCAGCGATGAAAGCACGTTTGAAATTTTAAGTAACAAATGTCAGCATTTGCGCCGTCGAAGAGAAGAAAAATTCCATCCCGACAGCATTATTCAGACCGTAAACACCCAACAAAGGTGATCATTTGCTCTGTCATCAGTGGCAAGGGTACAGGACGTCTTTATGTGGTTAAAGGCATAATGAGGCAAGACCAGTACAAAGACGTCTTGCAAAAACGGTTAATACCGCAGGTCAGAGAATGGTTCCCGAATGGGGAACCATTTATTTTTATGCAGGATGGCGCTCCCTGTCACACAGCCAGGTCGGTAAAAAACCTTTCTGAAGGAACAAAATATCCCTCTGTTGGACTGGCCAGGTAACAGTTCCGACATGAACCATATAGAAAAAGAATGGGAACTCATGAAGAGGGAGATGGCAAGAGATGTCATCACGACAAAAACGCAGCTCTTGGAGAAGATCATCCATGTGTGGTATCAACATCCACAAATGCAGGAAACTGTTCAATCCAGCATCAGCAGCATGCCGCGTCGTATTAAGGCTCTCATAGCTGCGAAAGGTTGCTCAACAAGATATTGTAACTAATGTTTTCATTTTCACAATATTTTAATATTTTGTTGTGATTATTTGAAATAAAATATTTTCAACGAATACTGTTTTATTTATTTGTTATATCACCTGTGTCATGAAGCAGATTACACATAATAATTTTATTGCAATTTATGTATTAAAAAACTTATTTAGTTAGCCACAAATCAAAATTTGCATTAAAACTGTAGTGGGTCTAATAAATTGGCCAGGGACTGTATATCTGCGACCAGCCATTCCATCTAGTGTTTAAGATTTCCATCGTATTTTGAATCGCTTCTTCTGATGTGCAGAATTTCTTCGCTGTCATCTTTAGAGTAATGGTTGGATGCACACGAGTGGATAAGTCCGCTTTTTGCCATGGTTCAATCTCCGAATATAGGTCGTTGATTTCGTTTTTGTGGATCTTCCATTGGTTTGTTGATTTCCAGTAGTTTATAAGTCTCGGCGTCTTGTGAAGGTTTGGTGGTTTTCTTTGTATCTCGTGAGCTAATATCTGTATTTTCTTTACCAGAATGTGGTCTTTTTTAGAGCATACTTTTAACCAAAAGTTTAGTCCTATCTTTTTCCTTCGTAGGTATAGGGGAGGAATTACTGTTTCCGCTTCCATCGCTTCTATCGGAGTAGTCTTGATAAATCCACCAATTATCCTTATAGCAGCTGCTTGAACGGTGTTCAGTAGAGTTTTGCTAGCGTTATCATAAAGCATCCCGCCATAATCGAGTCTGCTTCTTACCATGCTGAAGTATATATTGCGGACTAGCCGCGGATCAGCTCCCCAAGTCAATGATGCGAGAACTTTTAGCACATTTATTAGCAGTAGGGAGGACGCCCTCAGCTCTGATATATGTTTGCGCCACGTAAGCTTGGCGTCCAGCCATATACCAAGGAATTTCACCTCTTTCACCTGATCTATAAGTATACCGTTAACAGTTATTTTGAAGTCATTTTCTTGGAAGTGCCTATGTGTGAATATGCATATTTTGCATTTTTTGATTGTTAGATCAAGCCCTATCTGTCTCAGATTTTCCAGGATTACTCTTATTGCCGCTTCTAGGATCGATCTGGCTTTTTCTTTATCTGGATGTGAGACATATATGACAAAATCGTCCGCATATTGAAGGAAATTCACCATAGCTGGTAAGCCGTTGCGTACCTTGGTCGAGTAGATGTTGAAGAGGGTCGGACTCATTGGATCACCCTGTGGAATGCCCTGGTAGACATGTCGGACGATTCTCTTCCCTTCTGCTGTTTGAATAATATTCACTCTACGTGAGAGATAATTGCAACACCAGTTTGTCAATTTGTTGGGAAGCTCTATCTCTATCATTGTTTCTCGTAGGATGTCAATCTGGAGATTGTTATAAGCATCTTTTATGTCTAGGAACGCTGCTGCATGGTAATTATTTCTGCCGTAGCTCAACTGGATGTCGGTGACCAGCGTACTAACGATGTCTATCGTACCGAAACCCTTGCGGAATCCCATAGTTCGAGGATCGAGCCTTCGATGGTGTTCTATGTGCCATTCCATCCTATTCTTGATCATCGTGGACATTAGTTTAGCTAGGCAAGGCACTAAAGATATGGGTCTGTAAGAGGAGGCGTCGCTCCTGTTCCTGTTCGGCTTTAATACGGGCACGATTACAATGCTTCTCCACTGCTCAGGGACGTATGATGTGTTTATCATGTCGTTGAAGATATTTAAGATTTTTTGCTTGGCTATTTGCGGAAGGTTGTTGATCATGGAGTATGTTATCCTATCGTCTCCTGGAGCCGTATCCTTCTTCTTTATGGCACATTCGAGTTCGTTCATGCTGAAGAATGGGTCTTCCGTTCTGTTGCTGTTTTCATTGGTCTCATGAACTGCGTTTCGTTCTAAATCTGTCGGTACATATGCCGGTGCAGTCAGTTCTATAAATTGTTCTGCGAGACTATCATCGGAGTATAAGTTGTTAGGTGAAGGCCGCTTTCCGTTAAACCATCTCATTTTCGCCCACATTTCCTGCAACGAAATGCCATGTTTGATTGTAGAGCAGAAATCTCTCCATCCTTGTCTCTTCGTTTTCCTGATCGTATTTCTAGCTTCTGCTGTTGTCTGCCTGAGTAACATGAAGTTCTGGATAGTTGGATCTTTTCTGTACATTTTTGTAGCCAGGCGTCGTCTTGCAATTGCTCTGGAGCATTCGGTAGTCCACCAGGGTTTTCTGACGATCTTACTTCTTTCACTTATTTTATATTCTGGGATGCTTTCTTCTGCAGATTTAATTATTATGGCTTCCAGGTCATTGTATCGTTGTTGTGGGTCTTTTGTATCTGAGTATGAATGCGCCATTCGCGAGTCGATTCTTTCTTGATATTGGATCCAATTGGCTTTGTTACAATTCCAGCGCCTCTTTGCTGGAATAGTCTTCGGGCCCATAGTGGAATCCAATGATATTTTTAGTACCAGATGGTCACTTCCTAATGTATCCTGTAGTATCTCCCACTTGGTCCTGGTCATCATGCATGCCGATATCAGAGAAATGTCGGGTGACGAGTTTCTTTGGTGTGGAGTCCCGAGTCTCGTTCCGTGTTTGTTATTCAGCACAGTAAGTGAAGACGACGTTATGGCTGACGCGAGTTCTTCGCCCTGAGGGTCCCGTCTGTCCTGCCTGCCACATCGGGTGGTGTGCATTGAAGTCCCCTCCCACAAGACTTTTAGGTGGTAACTGGTTGAATATAGCATCCCAGTCTTCTTCCCTAGTGTTGATTTGAGGCGGCTTGTATATTACAGTCACATTCTCCAGGGGCGCTCTGTGTTTCAGGTCAACTGAGAGAACCTCTATGCCATTACTGGGCTCCACTATGTTTCTGATGTAGCTAGTAACATCGTTTCTCACAAAGATAGCAACTCCACCGAAACCATTGCCCCTATCTCTTCTGTAGATATTGTAGTTTCTGTGCTTTACATTAGTGTCCCCACGTAACCATGTTTCGGTAATCAGTATAACGTGTGGGGCTTGCTCCTCTATTGCTCTCTGTAGGTCATTCCATTTAGGTAGCAGGCTTCTGGCATTCCATTGTAGTGTTGTGAATTTCGACTTTCTATCCATTATCAGTTATGTTACCTATCTCCATTGTAGTATCACTCGCTCCCATTTCCTTAATTTCTTGCATGATGTTGCTGGTGGCTTCTTCCTGAATTTTTTGTATAATTTCCTTGGGTAGATTTCCTTTTAACTGTTGCATGATGGTTTTGATCACAATTTTCACTATGGTGCTAATACATTCAATATTCAGTTCCTTAGGAGGTGGCTCCGCCATCTGGACCGCATTTGTTTCTATTCTTTCTGGCACTGTCCTTATTTGAGGTAATTCCCTGTTAGTAATTTCTTCAGTTGCTGCTGCGCTGTAGGTTTTAGACTGTAAGGGGGGGAAGTCGGTTTGCTTGTGTTCGTATCCTCCTCCCATTACTATTTTGCTACCCAGCGCCTGTTTCTGCTTCAGCTCCTCTTGTTGTTTTCTAATTGGACACTGCCTTGTCAGTCGCCTTTGTGCTCACCCCCACAGTTGACACATTTGGTAGTCTCATTATGACAATTGGAAGCATTATGTTCCTCACCACATTTGGGGCATCTCTCTTTGCTTCTGCAATTGGTAGATATGTGCCCATATCTTTGGCACTTGAAACATTGAGTCACGGGGTAGACATATGGTGTCACCTTAAATCTTAGGTAGAAGATCTCCACTTCATCCGGTAAAATTTGGCTTTCGAATGTAAGTAGAACCGTTTGTAGAGGTTTTGTTTCAACTTTTCCATCCAGCCGTATTTTTTTGATAAATCGTCTTACCCCTACTAATGGAGCAGTTGATTTAATGTTTCTAAGTAGTTCTTCTTCGTTGAGGTCTGTGGGAACAAATTTAATAACACCTTTGCATTCGACCCTGCTGGCAGGGATATATGCTTTTAATCCCAGTGACTGTAAGAAGTCGATGTTTTCCACGAAGCTGTTTGCTGCCTCCGCCTTTGCGAATTCCAGTATCATCCGGTTTTTACCCTGTTGGTTCATCCTCTGCAGTCCGTTAACTTTGTTATAAAATATTTTGCCTAGTTGAATTGGGTGAGGCATAATGCCATTCATCTTTGGCTCAATTGTGACTACATAAGGTGCTTGAGATTGACGGCCATATAGTCTGATACGTTGATGTGGGGAAGTTGGCTTGTCTTTATCCCCGCCTTCGCTTGTGGTCACGGGGTTAAGTTGGTCACTTTTTGTCTTACCCGCTATTTCTGGGGTGTGGTATGGTGGCTGCTGCGATGTTGTCATCTGCTTTGTAATCTGTTCCTTATTCGAGTTAAGTAATGTTTCTGACGTCGTTGGTTCTTCTTTATTTACCTTAGGTACAGCTCTTCTCTCCGAGGCTTTACGCTTCTTTCTGAGGTATATTTCCCTTCTTCTTCACTATCCAAGGTAGATTCTTCCATCTTCTTTTTTGTAGA
Source organism: Vandiemenella viatica (assembly GCA_031002005.1). Taxonomy (NCBI): domain Eukaryota; kingdom Metazoa; phylum Arthropoda; class Insecta; order Orthoptera; family Morabidae; genus Vandiemenella; species Vandiemenella viatica. The sequence goes on from JARYHS010002631.1 coordinate 17,152, forward strand.
CTCCGACATCTCTTGTTCTGATTGGTAGATAAATAAATCTTGCTTATCGCCAGTTGTTTTGGCTGTCACGCCACCACTAGATTCCGCCATTGTAACTCCTTTACACGCTGCGCCGCTGCCGACGAGCTGTAGCTGTTCTGACGTGCACTTAAATTCCTTTACACTTGTTTTAACAACTACTTTTGGGTTCGGATGTTGTGTCTCACTATAACTTGTTGTCACCGATACACTCACTTGGCGCTATGGCCACTCGCTCCGCTGTAGACTCACTTCACTACCGACACACACGTAAACAAGGAAGCACTCTCGTAGCTGCTAGACTAGATCCGTATGCGACCGTAGCTAAACGTGAACTGGACAAATAAACAATTGTTCATACAAAATGAGGTAGTTCAGAGACAAGCTGCCAGGAGTCGCTGGCGTCAATAAGGATTGACTCACTGCCGCTAGATAGCAGCACGACATATCACACAGACGTGGATAAACTGTGTGTGTTTTCTACAGTAAGGAGATTTTCCTATACTTTTTTTCTGAAACGGAAACATTTAAACATTTCTAACTGTGGCGTAAGACGTTGTGTTTTGCGGCGTACCTATTTCAGTACTACTTTCATTCTACCAACCTTACTATTCATCGTATGTCATTTGCGAAATTTTCTCTCGTGCTACCTAGTATCTGATAAATCTCCTCGTTTTATACGCCCTGGATTGCTTTTTGCACTTTTGCAGTTTATAGTGAGTGGAACGCTGGGAGTTCGCCTTCAATATCTTCCTCTCTGTTCGGAGCAGAGAGCACGGAAAGATTCTCCTCGGCTGCGGGCTGCCGCCCCGCGGGAAGACGAGATTCTATAGCTACCGCAGAGTAAACACACCTTTAATCACAGCCCAGCAGAAATAAAAACTTCTAACGAATAAACATTTGCTTAAAACTTCAATATCTTGCAAAAAACACTGCTCCTGCGCATACAAAGAAAACACTGACTGGTGCGTAGAACGGGAGTTTTGCCATTTCATACCGATCCAAACTTGTTATTTGAACATCCACTGCTCCAGAATCGATACACTGCCACACCCTGCGCTACATATGGACATCGTGAAACAGTCAGTCTTTGCTCATATGATCAGTGAACCGCTGCAATTTCTGCAACAGTAATAAATTTGAGTGAAACTTCTTTGCATTGTTCCGCCAACAGTTAATGCTATCCTAATACCATCTATCAGTTCTTGCATATAAGTATTGCGTCTTAGATTACTTCAATGATCAAAGGAAGTAACCTAGTTATAAATTTTGTGTAACAGTTGTAATGGTGGAATAAAATAACAACCTACAGCAAGCCTTACCGTCGTATTACAGAACAAAAGGCATAGTGACTATTAATACAGTATACATAATCTGAACTGGTCACCGCCTCAACACACGTAAGGCATCTAGACTATGGTAAATGAGCAAATTGTTTTGTAAATGTAATCGGTGTTTTTGTAAACAACTGACCAAATGATTTCACTATCTCTAGAATGGTTGGGACGATGGAGATTTTTATAAATTAAGATAAGATAGAACATCTGGTTCGGTATTAATTTCCCTAAACTCCTGCTTTTGCATTTAACGAATGTTTAATTTAAACTCATTCAGTGTTACAGGTAAGTTGTACAACATATCCCTCGGTAATTTATTTTAATCCCTAACTGCCTCACCTACAAAAGAAAACCTTTTAAATACCATACGTCTGCAATCAAGAGCCAGTTTATGTACATTATCGCCTTTCCTTCCGTTTACTTCTGCTAATATGACAACAACAGCAAACATTAATAAATAAGTTACAAATTAATAAATTAAATATAACATTATGTTAATGATTATTATTATACACATTCTAATTCAATATAAACAACAAACCATGCTTTCCTCTATTAAATTTAAAATATGCTAAGTAACGTTAAAAAATAATTTTTAATTTACTACTGGATCACTTTACCTTAAGTATATGATTTTTACACATGTTAAAAGTTGCCTTTTCATATCTGCTTTTTGTAGGTATATACAACACACTTCGCATTAAAACAACTATATCCACTTCAGTCAAATGTATGTATGTATGGTAAAACTAAATTCGCACGCCTTGAAAAATATGTCACAGAAATTCAAGTTTTCGAATTTGTTCCTTTGTCCTGAGTAGTCTTAATCTCACAGTATACTTCTCAAATATAAAGTTAGGATTGCCAAAGTAGTGAGTCGGGTCAGGACCCCGTAATAGTCAACGAATTTATTCGGATTCCTGTAGAGTAGATGCAACTGCATTGATTTTTGCAGTCCTCTCATCTATGATGATTTATTTTCACATATTTCTCCTAAGACAAAATTTATAGCGGGAATTGTGTTAGCAAATAGACCATCTCTTTTCTGTTAGTGACAAAAGTTAATTACTACGCAAATAATGACATATTAGTTAAAGATCTTTAAATCTAAATTAGGTTTACGTACTTTGCCTTATTTCGTTTCAGTTCGTCAAGGCTTTAACTTCTACTTGACAGTTTACGAATAATTTTTTCCATGAAAATTACAATATCTTTTCTTTGTGGTTTGAATTATTGTGTGGCAAAGGTATATATCAATCCTGCGGGAAACCTGTTTTTTAAACTGAATTATCCGGTTTTAGGTTTAAGCTGTTTTTGGACTTATATTTTAACGAATAAGATCACACACCTTTGAAACTAAAAAAAATGTTTCTATTATATAGTTTGTGGAAACTGCCACACTTATATGACTACGTAACTGCGGTTATAAAACATTTAACCATTGATCATTTGAAATTAATACAACAGTAAAGATAAAAAGAACCTCAGTCTCGTGTATAAATAGTAAAATTACAGAACAATATTTATAAGTAATTATGTTGAGAAAAGGAAAGGATTTGATCACTGTGTGTGGTAGTTGCGCTGTAACGCACTGGCCTCGCGTCCAGCCATCCCTATTTTGTTTTTCCATATTTTCCTCAAATCACTCCAAGTGAATCACGGGATGGTTCCTTCAAAAATCCGATAGGAGAATTCCTTCCCGTATCTTTCCTCCATTCCTTTCACGTTTCAAATGACCTCAAAGTCGACGAGGCGTAAAGCCAGAATAAAAAAAAAAAATCGATGTGGTAATACACCGCCGTGTTATGATCTTAATGTTCAGCCCTGAGAATTAGTTTTCTGCTAACTGCAGTCCTTTAAATCAAGTCAAATGGTGTCTGGACATATACACAGTAATTAGCTGTACATCTGTATATTTTTTTCTTTGAATGTATAGTATTCTGATGGATGGAAATTATATAGATGCACTTTAATTTGATTAAATGCAGTAAAGTCCCTAAAATATTATTTAAATGATTGTAACTAAGAGTATTGTGTTTTGAATGTGATTTTGAATTTTTAGAATTGTTAAAAATTGTTAATTTTATGTTTAAATGTATGTAAATATTTTTTATTTTCATTTAAAAATGTTTCTTTATGTTTGTAAATAATAAGTTTTAGTTATTTTTTTGTATGATTTCTATTGTTTCAGCAGTTGTCAGCGCTTCAAAACCGTAGAGCGACGATTATAATGTCTCTCGAAATTTCTACGACGCTCTTTAACCTCCGATTATCGCTACCGCTCGCTCAGAGGGTACTAACAGGAGGGCTACGTATTTTTTTTTTATTAGTAATATACTTTAAAACGTTGGAATAATTCTAATATCGTGTTACTGTTTGTTTTTCTGCGGGCTTAGACGTAATAAAAGTCAAAGTAAAATTCTATCAACAGTGCTATCATTTAAGTTGCTATCTATCATTGAAAACTATCAGGAATCCAGTAACACACTTTGGCGAAAGTCAAAACTCACCTGGCGACCTGACTAAAAACCTGTAATTCAAACCAATATGAAAACATTATGTTTCGAGTTGTTTCCCGTGAGGAGTTTCCGTGACAGGACTGAGTAATTCATTGTAATTTTCTATTAACGAAGTTCCCGGTATTTCCATAACGTCGCATAATGTACCGGTCACAACAGCACTTACGACTCATTCCTGTCATAGTTTACAATTCTTCCCTTGATTATGTTTCGTTAACCACGACTTCGTTGCAATGCTTTAAGAGAATCCGGAATAGTATTGAAAGAAAGAAAACAACATAGGAGCTAAGTCTTTGGGAGCGATCAACTTCAATAAGATAGACACGGTTAAGATATTCCCATACTGCTCACAAATAGCGTTGAGAAGAACAAACCCTTTTAAACTGCAACCGTCTCTAAAGACCTCGCTGTTGAGAGGACGTAAAGCAGTTAAAAAAAATAATTAAACTGCAAACTGGAGTGGAATGTTTCGTTGAAGCGTTCCTGGTTTTAATTAACTCCGCATTAATTACAAACACGTTAACCAATACTAATTTTATAATGCCCACTGATGTACCCAGGAGAGTAAATCAGGCGTTAACATCCCACGCAATCTGCAAGCGCCCTCCTGAAACACAATGGTGTGCCGGAGGACACCAGTTTTCCTGAAATTTGCGAAGAAAAATTCATATCTTCGAAGCACCTGCCTGATAAATAATGTATGAGGACCCATCAAATATAGACGACACTTTTCAAATAGCTTCCGAATGCTTTAACGCGCTTTAACGTTTCGAAAGAGCATGTGTGGAATGAGCGGGTTACACGGTTACATTTACTGTCTGTTATTTACTTTTTATCACCGTGTGGAAGAGGATCTTGTGTTCATTACAAAAATTACATTACACAATTTTAGGTTTATAATATACGAAGTTTGTACAGTAAAACCAGGCCAGGCGTGGTGAATGAGCGGTTAACGCTCTGGTCTCGCATTAGAGAGGACGGTGGCTCGAATCCACGTATAAAAAAAGTAAATCCAGTAGATATTTGCATTGATGAAATTGCGCTTTTCGGTGACGACTGCTAGCGGAACAGTTCAGCAATTTAAGGAAGTTATTGAAGAACGCAGAAAATCGTTAGTAAAAGTAGTTACATTTACCCAAAATCACGAAGTATGAGTGTTTAAGACTCATTATTTTCTACAGTTTTCAGCCGCTGGGTAGGTCTGCTTTGTCCGTAAGCCATTCCATCTTCCTTTCTCCCTCCACAAACTCCCCTTTATCACCTTGGTCTAGTCCTCTCATCTCTTCAGTATAAACTCTTCCAGTCCTCTCAGCCATCTGTCCCTTGATCGTCCTCTGAGACGTTTACCTCGTATCTTCATTTCATACATTTTCCTTGGCGCTTACTTTTCTATCCAAAATGTGCATATCATCCTACTCTTGAATTCGCTATCCCTTTCTATTCGAGTTCATCTTTCATTGTGTTCGTTGCTTATCCTGTCTATTTTGTAGCAACTATTCCCCTTCTTAGAAATTTAATACAAGTGTTAATAATGTGGAGTGAAAAATCAGTAAGTTTTTCCAGAAGCTTCTGCGCGCTTTGATTCACAAGTAGACATATTTTTGATGCGCGTCTTTAGATTTAATTAATTTGGCATGCCACTATACCCCTGAGGCGAAGTGGTCAAACACAGACAGCCACACAATGGGGTAATAGATACGTATTTACAACTCGTTGACATCCAGGTCATTCGTAATTCAACGATGGGCTTCTTCTAAGGGAATATCCCAGTCTTCTCGCAGCGTGATTTTGGAAATCTGGATGTCCGGACCCTCCCGAGTTTCATCCACTCAGCCACAAAACTCCACGACTCGGCTCCTGTGAGAGCAAGGTTCTCATGACTGTGTTGAAGTTGGTGTGTACATCGATTTTCTGGCTGAACGGCGATCTCTGAACGCTCACAGGTGCCTACGGGATGAAAAATTTCGAGATTCCCATCTGCAGTGATCTGCTTTTATATGATAACACTAATCCACTCACCAGGAAAATGAAACTGGTGAACAACACTGGAAATCCCACCTAAAGTCTAGTATCTAAACATTATTTGTTTGTACAGCTACGAAAGAATGACATTCACATGGGAAGAATTTTTCCAAAGGATCGAAAGACTTCGTACACAAGTGGGTAAACTTATAATTTTTAATGAAGAATAGTCAAAATACTCCAGCCTGCCATGTAAAAATTGATAGACAATGTTGTATATGGCTTAAAACTTACGCTGTGATTATTCCATAAAACCACATACATATAATCTTGCTCAGTTTTTCACAATATCTTTTAGAACCATGGGTAGTTATACACAGTCACTGGATTGAAAAATTTTCATGCAAGTAACATATAGATGATCAGTTTTTTGACGTCTCACGGATTTAGGTGCCTAAATGGATCTCGATAAGTCCAGAGTTTACACGATCACATGAACTGACCCTTGGTAAATCTAAAGTTTTGCTTTATTTACAAGAACCATACTATGAAGCTCCATGTTCCTGAATTCAAGTTGGTTTCCAGGTACCATTTCTTCACTATGATTACCAAGTTATACAAAGCCACGATAGAGAAGGAACGGAATTATCTCTAAACCCACAAAAAATTTATATATTTAGCTGAATATTTGTTAACTGAAAGTTAATTTACCCTTATTAACATGACAGACTTAATGGCCTTTAAGTGTACACCGTAGAGTCTTCAATTTGGGCTAATACTGTTACTAATCATAAAAGACACTGGGCTTAAATTTCGAATTTACCACTCCTGCACTTTAGAAAATTCTTAACGTAATTTCTTACAAGTTCAGAACATTTAAAACAGACAGAGGTTGTTGTTATTTTAATTAAATGTAATTTTGTTGTATCAGCTGCTTGATGTGAAACAAACTCCATCAGTTGGTGATTTATGTCCTTCAAGTAATTTTCGAAAGATTAAATTCACTTGTGACGGAAACCTGTGAAAAAAAGTGTCTGAAACCTGACGGAGTGAGGTGACGTCAGCTGGAAGCCGAAGAAGGCTCTCCTTACACGGCCTCTAATAGGCTAACAAGAAGGGAGAGGAGTGGGGGGCCAGGCCTGAATGGGTGCTCACGTTCCGTGTTTCGAGGGCCTGCCCCGTCAGCACCGCTGCCCGCTACACTGATCCGCACTCGGGCTGCGTAAATCAAGGGTGTCTTTCATTCAGTACGTGACAACGCAATAGACGGAGTGACGTAGTGACAGAGGTCGGAGTTGTTCTCCCGTTCGTATATTGTACTTTTTCGTTGCTATTAATTTAATATAGGATATTTACAGACATTTTTTTTAGTTCAACCAGTGCAAAACTGATTAATACTCTAAACCGCGCATCTCACACTATAACTCAATTCTGGCTGATCTTTCGTCTGCTAGAAGAATAAAAATCCAAACTGAAATTTAATTTTATGAGTTATCTACACGTAATTTGATTGATGCATAATATTTTCGCTACCGTCCACTCCGTGTTTTGCTTTGTTCCTGGCCCTCTGTAAGTACAGCAATTAAAGAAAGAAAGAAAGAAATATGAATGTCACAAAATAATCAGGTCAGATCCATAAACTATCTACAGTAATAACTTCGTAAGTCTTAAAGTCATTTTTGTATACCAAGATCAAACCCACATAATCGAATTGATGAGCTATTACGTTAATTCCTACGTGACTGGAAATTGATAGCAGATCATGAAGAACCAGATTGTTTTAATTGATTCAAAGCTGTTTACGCCAGTCAGATAACAGAGACAATTCATTATTTTAAAAGTATTAACGGACTGTTGTTTCAAATGGGGAGTTACACTTTACTACAAGTAGCTTTGTCGTCTTATTTCATAATCCAAAGATGAGGTAACACATCAAAAAAATGAAATTATTTCATTTATTACAGCTTCTAAAAAGAAATGATTGAAAAGTACGAAATCCCTTAAAATGACGAAACTAACCTTCATAGAAATATCAGACAGTCGCTCTATTGGCGTAATAAGCGGTATATTTGCTGCCATCACGTTTTAATTAATACCGTTTTAGCATACGTTTGATCGTTAAAGTACAGTAGAAATTTTGAAAGTTGAAAGTACTTAAAGCTAGGCATAATCATTTTTTGCCAACGTTGCTTCGTTAACATCGAATAAGTGTTGCATTTAAGATCCTTAACTACTGTCCTGTATACAGTATTCTATTACTATATTTTTCTATCTTAACGAACAAGTTTAATAGAGTTCAGTGTGAAATTAAGCACAATTGGTACACTATTCCATCAGATCCTCATAGAAAGAAACATATGACTGATTAAACTTTTTGTTGCACTGTTCGATAGTTATTACATTGAAGTAATAAAATTAGATGTAAAAGTCTAAGACAAGAATTTGAATGCATCTTGATGACAGAAGACATGTACGTTTGTCTTGTAAATTGTGTTGGTCGGTGTTTTAATATTGAGTCACTGAGAATTAATTAATGTTTATTTCTTGCCGTTTACGAAACGATAATGAATTGAAACGCCTGCTGAAATAACATAGCAGTTTGGTTTGTAACGACACAAAAGCAAAAATTCTGTAAATATTCTAGGTGTCAATTAATTTAGAACGTTATCCGAAGTAGCATCTGCTACGGAGACACGTCCGGTTTGTTCGGCGCATAGCTTGTGATCCGAAGCAAGTCGGCCGTGCGCGTACGGTGTTGTCTGGCCGTGCCCCCCCCCCCCCGTGTTAACCTGGTTACCGTGTAATTACGCAAACACGCCCAAGGGAGCCTCCACAGCACGGACGCGTTTGACGAGTTATTTAAAGAGAAACTCTTCAATATTACATCCTGGAAGGTAGGAAAATTTCAGTCGGATCGACAGAAATAACAGGTCGGCTGTACTCGGTAGTATTATGAAAGATATATCAAAAAAAAAATTATTACTGGCAAATAAATTTGCTGCCACTAAACTTACTTCTTCACCAATACCATCCAGATTTTTGTAATGAACAACTATTTAATAAAATACTGATCAAACGCAAGTAATAAGTATAATTGATACTGTCAGTTGCGGAATATTTATCTGCAGCCCTTCTGCCTGAAAATTCCTTTCAAATAGATTACTTATCATATTATAACAAATTCACTTAATTACTAACTTTACTTTCCGTGTCCGAACTTTAAAATTGTATTTTTCAATTTTACCTAACTAAGCTAATTACTTATTTATTTACAAAATGGAAATATTCCAAAAATAAAGGTTTT
>JARYHS010002632.1:0-17608 GCA_031002005.1 Vandiemenella viatica
GTCTTCTAAGTTCCAGGAAGAAGAATTAAAATGTTTTCAGAAACTGCTATCCTAACTTTATATTAAAATTACTAGCCCCAAAGCCCGTCAAAAACTGAGGGTTATGGTAATTTATTTCTCTGCAGTTGCTTAACTACATAGAATTGTTATAAAATAAAGCTCATTGTAATTAATCGTCCCTTGTGCTGTAGCAAAAAGCTTCAGTTGTCTACTAGGTCCAGGTTGTATTTCAAACTAACCACAATTTCCGCTAATATTGCTGTTAGAAAAGGAAAACTTCAATCACGCGCGAATTAATACATTCCCTGTATGGCATGTCAGTGTCATCATGCATCGCGAAATAAGATTGATCTAAATCCTTGATCTGACACCTTTATTTCTTATTACCTGTGATGAAGATCGATATTTTAACGGCGGAGACAACTTACATCGGCTGAAATAATGACCCCAGTGAGAACCAAGGATGCTAAAAATAAATCTTAACAACTTCCGCTATCCCACGTAATATTTAATTGTGTTTTAGGCCACATATATCGCGATCAATTTGGAACTTCTTACATTCGAACCATGTAATGATTTTAGTAAAAAAAACCTGATAATTAATATGCAAATTTAAACGCAATACATAGTTTTCTTTCAGTGTACTGACAATTCATGTCTTAGCAATTGCTTAACTAAATAGAACTGTTATATAAATAAAATTCAATGTAATTCCTTGTGCCTTGCGCTGGAACAAAAGGTTTCCATTTCTATCCGGGTTGTATTTCAAACTAACCACGTACTACGACAAACTTGCGGCCAGAAGAACAATACTTCTATCTCATGCATATTAATTAATGAATTTTACGGGTTTTAGTGGCAATAATGCATCGCGATATTAATTTGATCAAAAATCTGCATGGGTTTTTACAAATTTCTTTTTTGTCATCCGTGATTCAGACCGATATTAAAACGTTTGAATGGATGACACAATTACATGTTGCTGAAATAATAGACTCAGTAATATTTCACAGTGGAGCAAAGAAAATTAAAATAAATCTTATAAACTTAAATTAGCGTAGGATGCACAGATCGCGATCAGTGTGCAACTATTTCCGTTCAAATGAATTAATAATTTCAATAATAGGATACAGTTGAAATTATTTTGAAGAAAAAAAAACTAAATTATTCGTGCCCTCTGACGTAACGTCAAATGCCAGTTGTAATTCTGAGCCATGCTAAGTAACAATCTAACCAAAACTTTCGCTACATTGATGCTTTAAACACAAAGCTTTTATCTTACATTTCTATGGGCAAAGAATTTAAGGAATACTTCTATATATCAAAAGAATATTACGTAAATATAAGCATCTAATGATTGATATGTCGATTTTAACGTAATAGATACTTTTATTTCAGTGTTCTGTCAGTTAATTTATTCGCGGATGCCTGGAAATGTTATTAAATAACGTGCATAACCAAGAATAATGACGCAAAGCGTAACGTCATTGCGCGACGTTATAGATTGATGTCATGCCGTGACAGGTGACGTCATACATGACGGCTTGCTTATTTTATTAATAGATTAAGTTGGAATTGCCCCAATTTTTGCAGGAATGACATGTTTTTCGTTGTTAATCATTATAGTTACACAATATAACAATATACATTTCTGTGTTGCTATTTTCTGCTACTGAAGCTGTCAATTTAAATTATGCATATTCCTCCGTACGTCTTTATTCTTCTCGAAAACCATTTGAATGTTTATGTACGGTAACTAATTATAACGCGCAAAGGTTTACAGTCTTCGATTGATTATCATTAGAACTAAATCATAATTTACACCTTAATAAACTAAGAACATTTGGAATGATGTGAGGTTTATTTCTATTTTCTTTTTCTGGAGTTAAAACAAACCTTGTCGCTATAAGTTGTTGTAAATGTAAGTCACATTGTATTACGAATTTTAACATACAGGATATACGTAATTTATTTTTGGATAATTGATACTGTGATTGGAAGACAATATTGTCGATGTATCGACAACATATCGAATCTTTAAGCAAATCGAATATTTACATAAGGGCTTTTTGTATAATGCATTCCTTAAGACAATTCCAGAAAATAAATTTGGTTAATGACTTTACCGAATTTATCAAAAAAGTTTTAATTCGAAAAAAAAGCTTACATGTTATTTATATGTGTAATAGTGCTTGAGTGTGACATGTGATGGTGTATCGCGGAGGTGTAGTAACGAATATCTCATTTCTCTTCTAACTAACAAAAAGTATTTTAAAGCATCTGGAACAAAGTCTACCAGCGATGTGTTAATCATTATAGTGATTCATCTGGAGCCTGGCGTATATTACAGGTTTTTGGATTCTGTTGTTTGCTGGAGAGGCTGGTAAAATGGCAGCCGTTAGGGTTAAGTGTGGTTGAATCAATGCAAGAACTAGCGGATATTGTTGCTTGCAATGTCCCGGCTTGCTGATTATTTCGTAATAGTTGGATACGATCACGAAAAAGAAAGTAAGTATCAGTTCAAGTTATGGTATTCAATTATCTTGTCATATTTAGTAGCCCGGCTGTCATTTACATCCTTGATGCTGTCAGACTTATTTTAAGACATTTGATGACTGACAGTAGGAACGCGGCGTCTTCTGATGGTTTGTTAATAGTTCCACTTCATTTGACAGTCAGTTTAGAACACTGACAGTAGATAAACAATCACTGCATTTGCTTTCAAGATCTTTCTTGAGTGGTTGTTATAACAAACAAAAGTAGATAGTTTTCATGTAGTGTAGTAGGGACCGAGTAAAAGTGTTTCTGTTCTGTTCCATAGATGTAATTGCTTCTAAAACTGATTTAACTCTTGGTAACTTAGTACAGATTTCTCCAGATTAAACACACCGAATGTCATTTTTTCGGTTGAATGGAACAGTAAATTAATCGGTTAGTATAAAAGGGATAATATTCCTGGAATCTAATTTCCTGTACTTAATTAAGCATGCTATTAGGTTTACAAAAAAAAAAAACCTTTGTTACAATTTTGCAGAATAGCTTACAGGATGAGGTACCTCTTCCTATAATTTGTTTGTCAGTTTCGTGGATATATAGCTTTTCTACAGTGGTATAATATCCTTTTTCCACTAATTAGTTTTTTGTTGGTAAAAATCTGGAAAATGTAGCTGTAGCTTTACATTGTTGTCTTTATTTATAAACATGCGTTCAAGGTACTTTTCCACACATTTAAAGTTATAACGTTTGCTTGTTTCATAGATACAAAAAAAAAAATCAATTGGAATAATATCCTTTTTACACCATTTGCATTTGTAGCCAAAGGAGGACTACAATTTAGATTCTGTTTTACTTTACTATATTTAGTAATCGTAAGGATTTTCGATAAAAGTTACAGTTCACTTAACTTAAAATGTTTATATTTATGACTACTTCAATCCTCATCACTGTTAGCTACAGGACATTTTTATAAAACGCAAGGTGCAATAATGCATAACCTCACTATTGGAAGAGTATATCTTGTTTCTAATCAGCTGTTGCAACGGCAATAGTGGCATAATGAGGAATTAAAAGAACCATGAGGGGGGGGGGGGAGGATAACATTCTAGGAATGTTATTTTTCTTCCACTCAACAAAATCTATGAGCTTAATTTTAACAATCAAGTTCGGTATAATCCTCTTTTTGTGCTTGATGTATAGAACTACCTCCCAGCTAAAAAAAGGCTGTGTTACTCTATTTTGTCATTTTGGTTAAATGTTAACATTCTTCTAGTCACCTCTTCAATTATACAATTGATACATTTTCTAATCTGCCTGCTAATTATCTACTAATTTAGCCAAAATGTTAAATGTGTCTCATCTATTTGGATCCAGTCACAGACAGATATATATATTTGAAATAAGTAAGTCATAGTGATCATTTATTCTTATTGCTGTAATTATGCATAAGTTATTACTTAGAATACATCTTGTTATTTCAGGGAATTGTTTTCTTGTTCACTAATTTGTAGCTATATATATAGATATTTTACATTACCCAACTTATCCTCAATTTTCTTCTATTGATACTTTGGTGAAAGATACTGAATGAGTTCATTACCCACTTTATTAGTCAGTGTGCTGATTAGTCTCTTCAGGTAAACACTGCGGTTTAATTCTAGATGGGGATACCGCTGCCTCGCGACTGTTAACGTGATGTCATCGTGACGTCACATTCACGTACAGTCCTCATTTATTATTGTATTGTGGCCTCGCTACGCTCGGTCACAATAATTTAAAGTTATACCATATCAACATAAACTGATATCCCGAATTGCAGGCGGCCGCTGGTAAGCGGCCGCAGATGTCCGATAACACAACCAATGTTTCAGGTGAAGCTCGCATTTCATCATCATCCGGCAGTGAACCCGCGAAGATTAGCAATATTTTCTAATATTTCTCTGATTAAATGCGAGCTTCACCTGAAACATTGAACATCCGGTTGTGTTATCGGACATCTGCGGCCGCTTACCAGCGGCTGCCTGCATCTGATCTACCTTCGGGATATCAGTTTATGTTGATATTGTATAGCTTTAATTTATTGTGACCGAGCGTAGCGAGGGCACGATGCAATAATAAATGATGACTGTACGAGAACGTGACATCACGTTAACAGTCGCGAGGCAGCGGTATCCCCATCTAGAATTAAACCAACACTGCTATCATGCCTGTTAATTAGAAGCTGGATGGGTGCTATTTTGTGCTTAAGGGTTTACATTTTTGGGTTCATTTACTTTCACTATTTTCACAAAGCTCTGATTTTTTTGTGATACTATTTTTTTTATCACAACTAAATCAAAACTGTTTTTTCGTGCAAAATGTCATAGCAGTGTACTTATTCAAGATTATTTTCATTGTACGGGATTACCGGAGATCGCGATTCCGCCTGGAGTTGGCATCATAATACTGCTGTGGTCAAACGCAAGACTCCGCTAGAAATTCTTTCCGAAGTACATTTAACGGTTTCTTGCTGGTCCAGGCTGTATTTCAACCCAATTTCTGGTTGAAAATAATGGTCCAGGTTGTATTACAACTGAATTACTGCTTGAAAATAATAAGTATTACAACGATATTATTTAATGTTGTTGTAGCGGAATCGCGATCTCCAACAGACCCCATTGTACATGATTCTAAACTTATTCCATTAATTTATTACAATTTTGGTATCAATAATAATATTGTTCTGAAATTTTTTTTCGTGACGTTTTAAAATGTAGTAACAGCCAAAAGCTTAAACATTTCACAATTGTAGGAAGATTGTGCCATATGCTGATTAGCTTTTTAAGCTGTCTGTTGAGCCAAAGCACATGAGGAATCTTTTATGTGTGCTTATAAAAGTGAAATTGTCGATTTGCTAATAGAAATTATATGAAATTGTGTTATGTATAAAATGATTTTGGATCATTTGAAATTGTCAGTGGCACTGCTTATTTGTGTGTAGGTAATGAGGTTATAGTTTTGAAAGACATGCTGTTTATCTTTGATTAATTCTTCAAGCTGTTGTTCCTTCAATTTAGACAGTTTTGGTAAGATTCCAGTAAGTCAGAACCTTCAGAAAATGATCTATCAATATGAAATTTTGTACACACATTCCTTAGGTGGTAGGTACTATTTGAGAAAAAGTGTAGGAGAAAGTCATCAAGTGTATAGAATTGAGGTAAAACTCACTTGAAATGTGAGTAGATGTGTACGCATTATTATGCAATAAACACATTTATTAACTATTGATATTTATTCCATGTGTTTCTTGGTCCTGGCTGCTTTTCAATTTTAACAACTGGAAGCAGCAAAAATCAAGCTTAAATTCTCTTTATCTATCATCAGTTATGGTATAAATTATCTTTCATTTTGGCATTTGTTGTTCCTTGAACCTGTTAAATTTATTAGTTGTAGTTTGAAACACACTTCAATTCTGTATCTCATCTAGACAGATCCCTACCTTTTCCATATCTTTCCTCATCTCTTCAACTCATTTTGTTGTCACTTTTAATTTATTGAAGTAGCTGCAAATTTTCTTGTCACTTTTAATTTATTGATGTAGCTGCAAATTTTCTTGTCGTCCTGTACTTACTCATTTTCTCAAGGTGTCCATAAAATTGCAGCTTTCATGCGTGCATTGAGTCCATAAATTTATCTGCATGCCTAAATGGATCTTCATTTTCCTTCTTCCACCAGGTTCCATCTTTTACCAGTTTAATCCTAGATCGCAATTCAACTATGCCACCAACACTACAAAATTAATACAAATCTCATGAAATGTCAGTTGCATTCTATGGCTTTTATGAAATATTTCTCCTGGTCCAGGCCGCATTTCAACTTAACCACAACCACTAGTCAGAAACCAAACAGTTTAGATTGATATGCTCACTGTACTGTATTTGTGGAAAGTGTTTACAGCATTGTAGTCATATTGCGATGTAGAATAACATGTTATCCTTTGCTGGTAATTCAAGTTAAGTAAAAGAGAAATTACATCAAATGTATTGTTGTGCTATCTAATGGGATACGTTGATATGATCCCTGAACCAGTAATATTCATGTAATAATTGGTGATGATATTAGTAACTCTCGTATATTAGTTTTGCAGTTAACTACATCAGTAATTAGTCTGTGCAGTGGAATATATTTACATTGGAATCACACTCTCCAGCTAACTCAAAGTTTTTACTGTTTAAGGAGAAAATATGTTATAGTTTAATGGTAATTACTTGAGATTGCAATTCAGCAAATAACTGACATAATTATACCACAGCAGTCAGATGCAGCAGTCATAATGCTTTCTGAAGTATTTCTAGTGGGTTCATGCTGGTCCATGGTGTATTGCAACCTAATTCCAGCTTTTTTTTTTTTTTTTTTACAATAAATTTTATATTTGACCATCTCAGTATTATGACATCATTAGTACCACAGAGGAATGTTGTTACAGCGGAATTGCGATCTCTGGTAGATCTTTTTAAAAGTACTGCGTAAAAATTATGATTTTGATGCCCTTTTCCACCTTGTGAATTAATTTTAATGTTAAAGGAAGTGGGATAAGCAGTGGTATCATCTTACAAAGATTCCCAGATAAAGACTGGAGTGATACACCATTTATTGAAGGTATTGAATGGGTGAGTACTGTTATTTTCATTATTTTTTGTTAATATTTTACCAGTAATGATTTACCGTTGAAACTAATTCTGCTTGATTTTAGTTTTGCCAACCTCAAGGATGGGCACTATCTACAGAAAGGCAGGAACCAAGATTCTTTGTTTCTGTTTTGACAGACATAGATGCAAACAGACATTATTGTGCATGTCTGTGTTTCAACGAAACTGTAGCAATTACGCCCAGCAAGCCAGTAGACGAAGTGAGCAGAGTTTGCAAACACCGAGTTTTTTTTACTTTTTATTTTAGTTAGAAAGTGTATCAGAATTAATCATTTTATAGTTATCAAAACATTCGGCTTTTGTTTTCTTTGCCTTCTAAATGTTTCTTTTACTTTAAAGGAAGAAGATACTGTGGACGGGGAGAATACCCATCCAAGGGCCCTGACTGGAAGTCTAACACGTAGTATACCAGCAATTACTCATCACAGTATCATGTATGCACCAAAGTGCTTAGTTCTTGTATCACGTCTGGATTATATAGAAACTTTTAGGGTGAGTTGGAAAATTGCATTTGACATATTTTGTACGCAATATATTGAGTTATTTTTGGCTTGTGTTTAATTTTTTATGTTACAAATCCTTCAAAACTTGTTGACTGTGAAGGCTGCTGGTGAAGTCACAAGTTGACATTAGAGTTTTGAATGTTTTGATTACTTTGCTTCTGGAATTGTCGTTAACGTAATACTCGGACTATAACTTAAATGAATCACATCACACCACAGTGTTTTTTACTTTGATTTGACATTTTTGAACTTTTAGTTTTTATTAAATTAATTGATTATAATCTGCGGGTAAAAGTATATTTTGCACCTAACATTTGGGAGGATTAGGTTTGATTATGGTTGGCATGTTCGAGTTTGTTTTGTTTGGTTGAAATTGCTCTCCGTACCTTACACCCTCTCACAACTTGAATGACTCCACCCCCTGTTAAGTCATAAATTCTAAATATAAAAGTGCTAGTATTATCACATTTGCTTGTTTAAATATGGCTTAAATAGTGAAATTAATAACTACTTTGGTTGATTATAGGAGTGTAGTAGGGAACTGCTAAAAGGCAAGAATTTACTGTCCCTTTTTATAAGCATACACAAATATTTCTACCATCTGTCTTGTGATATAAAGGCTTGTTGGAACTAGGGACAGCTGCTTAAACCGTAAGTCACAGATTGTAAAAGTGCCCATCCTAATCGTGGACAGGGAGCATTGTATGTAGTTGGTTAGGCACAGTTAGAAGGCACACAGTACAGTACTTCGAAAAACAATGTAGCCAGCACTAGAGACACCATGACATGCGGGAGTTGTCATTTGTGACTAAAGACTACCAGTTACTTAGTTCGTAAGGGAGTGACATAGATAATTCATTACTAAATAGGTGGGGACAAGCACTCAATTGGTTAGAAGTGAATGGAAAAATGTTAATGTGAATGCAACATTGAAATTTGATTGACTTATATTAGAAAAATATATTATTACCTGGTGTTGACATTTTTCAAATCTATAACTCACTTTTAACATTTTCTTTTAATCCAGAAATATCTTCAATGCCCATGACATCTTAAATAAACACAAAGTTTCAACGTCTTAAATAAATAAAAGGTGTGTTCACTAAGTTTCAAGACTGATTTTTTTCCCGAGTAGGGGAGGGTGTGCAGACTGGTTCCATCGACAGGGTGAAGTCAGCACCAGTGGCAGTTGTCTGAGACACTAGATTGAGCAGATCGCTAGTGGCCTGAATGCGTGTTGGTGACTCCTGTCAAAAATTTGGAGAATTGAAAATACAGCATCATTTGAAGCAAGGTTATTCGATATAGTTCTGTGTGAAACTGAGCAAAATCACTACGGAGACTTTTGAAATCATTCAAGAGGTCTATAAAGAAGAGGCCATGTCACATGCAATGGTTTTCATGTGGCACAAGAGGTTCAAAGATGGCCGCAAGGACGTTGAAGGCGATGACTGTGCTGGAAGACCTTCAACAAACCAAATTGGTTAAAGTGCATGAACTTTTAAACACCATCGTCTTAGTGTTAGATTACTTGCCGGTAAACTGGGATTGGGTCAGACTGTGGTGTTCAAGTTAGTGTCAGAAGATTTTATGATGAGAAAAGTGTTTGCCAAAATTGTTCCCCAAGTTCTGACAAATGAACAGAAGAGACAGTGCCAGGCTGCTTGCGTAGAAATGCTTGAACGTTTGCTAGTTGATCCCAATTTTTTTTAGAAAAAGTGTTCACTGGTGATGAGACCTGGGTCTACGCGTACAATCCTGTAATGAAGCGGCAAAGTGTGGAGTGGCACACTGGCTTATCTCCAAAGCCCAAGAAAGCTCACATCAGCAAGTTACGCATCTAAATCCTGTTCACTGTTTCCTTTGATGCAAGAGGAGTTATCCGCAGAGGGGTTGTTTCTGCCGGACAGACTGTCACAGACCAGTTTTATCCTGAAGTTCTCTGTTGTTTGGAAGAGTCTGCTGCACCCACCCGGAAATGGCAGATGGATTCTTCATCACGACAAAGCGTCCTCTCACACGTTGCTTCCTGCCAGTGAAGTTTTGGCCAAGTTCAGTGTGGCAACACTGCCACAGCCATCCTACAACCCTTACCTAACTCCCAATAACTTTTTTTTGTACCCATGAAAGGGAAGCGATTTTACACAATTTCAGTGGTGCAGGCTGAGACCGTTCTTGAAACTTTTTGAATGCATCCTGTATTAATCTTCCCATCTTTTAACACATATAAAGCAGGTACCATAATATCCAAATCTATCCAGTCTTTTTAACAATTTTATATTCCTGAAGTTGTATGTTGGGAATTGCATCATGAAAATATTTGCCATTTTCATCAGGATCGCTGTGAATTTCCAACTTGAACACTTAATGGCCAAATCTCATTTTTAATTCAGGCTTCCTCTGATGCTTCTGCAAGCACCTCTTTAATTATTATGACGCCTTTTTGATGATAATGATACTAAACAAGATAATACTTTTAATTAGTGTGGATACTATAAAGGATCAGAAAAGTGAATCCATTGCTTTCCAGAGATGGAGGCAGGAAGTCTGTGATGACATAAAATATGAACATAAATACAGTGTTTTGGATGAGCCTTGTTTGAGAAGATATGAAACATATGGTTCCCTGCTCTGTGTGGCCAGGCAGCACCCACTTCAGTGGCTAGGCATGGTTGACTGTGGTTGGAGGGGATGAGTTGTTCTAAAACAAGGGGGTTGGTATAGTTTGAAAAAAAATAATTATTTGGGGCATAAAATACACATTGTCAAAGTGGGGCAAATTAGGAGGTTGGGGAAAATTCAGTTTACAGGTGATACAGGAGTAGGGAAGTTGAAGAGAAGGTATAACCAGAGATTGATGCCAGAAGATTTCTTATGTTGTGTGTATGTTAAAAAGCTATTTCCTGTCTACTACGTTTAATAGAGTTGGTATTTTCTGGAAATCTCTAACTATTAAGCAATTTTTTAGTTCATCGAGTTATGCTCACTCATTGCATAGTCTAGGTTTTAATTTCATCAACTATTTAATACCAAATTTGATTTTTGGGCTCCAGTATCACTTTTTGAGTCACTATAACTTTCTTGATTCCTTAGTAGTAAATCATCAATACCTCAGTGTCCTCGTATGCATAGAGGAAGGAAATATATGGAGGAGAAGTGACGTGAAATCTGTGACGCCGGCTCTAAACTCTCGTGCATGCGCGGTGGCCTGCAGCGGCGATATTGTGAACCCAAACAAATGCAAAGTTCACATTGTGTTTGATGCTGTGATTATTTCATTTTGTAATGTGTGTAAGTGTTTTATAATGCCATATTGTGTGGCATACAGTTGCACAAATAGGCAAGAGAGGAAAGAACCTGGAATATCATTGAATTCTAATTATTGTTGTTCAAGTGGGCAGTAGGAATTGCAAACTTTGGTGCCTGTCTATAAATATTTAGTCATAGTTCTCAATGGGATGACTTTGTTGGTGTAGCATAGAAAATCAGCATACCTTGCTATTTTGCACATAATAGACTAGCATTACTTTTTAACTAGTGTTGAAAATGAGATTTAAAGGAGTGTGTTTTACATCGCGATTCAGTGAGTTTAGTATTGTGCTTTCTTTCGTCATGTTGCAGTTTATACTGTCAGTGTACGATGAAATTAAATGTGTTAAATTGTGCTATGCAATCTAGGAATCTTGATGATGCAAACAATGTTGTTACCGCAAATACAGTTTGCGATTCAAATACGCTTGTGTGGGTGTGTCTACATAGTTTCATTCTGTAGTGGCAATTAAATGGAGATTGTGGTTAGGTCTAAATGCAGTCTGTACCAGAACGGTTTTGTTGTTCCATAAGGGACAAAGAATTAATCTATTACTGTTATTATTTCATGAGAACCAAGTTAGTGACAAAACGTGTATCGCGATATAAACTACTTCCATGTATTCCCAATTAAGCTTACGATGTATGGTAACAAGATAACTATTTTTATTCTGGTCTAGGCCGCATGTCAACCTAACCACAAGTGGTAGTAAAAAAAACTGAAATATCCATTCTGCATGTCCACCATGTAATTCATTGTGGCTTTGGCAGAATTAATTTTTGGTCCAGGCCGCATATCAACCCAATCCCAGTATATCCCGAAAACTAAGCAAGATATCGAAAAATTTTATTCTTTATTATCGATTTGTCTTGTCGTGTTACATAAGAATCGATCATTAAATTTGACTTTTGAGAAATTTTTCTTCTGCATATCAACTCAAGACACCTCACTTTTGGATACAGTATATCTCGAGAACTAGGCCAGATATCGAAAAATTTTATTTTTTATTTGTCTCTGTATTTTTAAATAAGAATCCATCATCAAATTTGACTTTCACCAATTTTTCCTTCTGAATTTCAACCAAAAACATTTCACATTTGAGACTGAATATCTCGAAAACTAAGCAGAATATCAAAACATTTTATTCTTCATTTTTTTATTTGTCTCATCGAGTTACATAATAATCCATCACCAGATTGCGGAGTTACATTTATCCTAGAGTCCTCTGGAGGATTTTGTACATATACCCCGTGTCTGTGTGGGTACGGCCTAGCACCCCCCCCCCCCCCCCACTCCTCCTCTGCACAGCGTTACTTCAATGCGTGGTGAAGGTCTCTTGTGTCGTCTCCATATATTTCTTTCCTCCATGCTCGTATGATTCTGACAAGTCCTCCTTGCTTCATATGTTCCACTTAGGCCATATGTATGAACAAAGTCTTCTCATTAGTAGTAGGAATATTTACAAATCATGTCCCAAAGGCCAGTTTCTTTCTAATTAAGTTAATGCCTGTGTGCTTGATGAGAGGCACCATTGTGCAACAGCTCCAACCTAATGCAGGTTATTCAGATTTTTTCAGTGTGTAACCTAATTTGACCAAGATTCTATTTTTCAATTTTGCTTTGATATATATTATACTTCTTGCTCATGCATCGAAAATAACACAGTACAGTCATGTGATGTCTGTGTTTAATAATATAAAAAAAAAACACACACACACATTCCAAATCATGTATACTAGCTTCTTCACAGGTCCATCCAACTGTACACAGGCAAAAACACTCGATTTACTGATTTGTGAGTTACTTCACCTCATGGGAAATTTACACACATTGCATTTCAATTTTTACCAGTCAGTTTTAGCATTTCAATTTTCACCAGTCAGTTTTATCATGTCAGTGATTTCCATTATTTGTTTTAATGTTCTGACTTGTTTGATAAAAAATATTTCCATAAATCTGTACAAGTTCCAAAACTGTTTGTTCAATTTGCACTCATAATCTTTTGTTGTAGCAAGTAATTTGAACATGGAGTTTTACAAAGGCTTACTCAAACAAAACTGCACATACAAATGCAACTGATGAATGCAAAGCTGTGAATCAGCAGTTTAATTCTAGATCACAATACCACTACATCAGTTTTCCACCACAATGAAAATAACGCAACTATGAAAGGAATATCTGTATAGCTTTTGTGAATTTTTTGTTCTGGTCCAGGCCACATTTCAACCTACCAAAACTACTATCAAGAAAACAAAAGTTTAGATTGATATGATCCATGTACCAAAAACAAAGCTGTTGTAACAGTAGTGCGTTCTAGAATTAAGCTGTTGCCAGTTTACTACAAACAATATAATTTTAAAAACTTTTTATGTTTTTAGTAGTATTTCAATTCATACTTGGTGTTATGGCAGAAATTGAGATACGAATTGCTAAAACTCTTGTATTAAGGTGGGCTCTTTTGGAAAATAAGAAATTTTAATATTTAAGGTAGCTGATTAGAAAATCTAGGTCCGATAAATGTTTGAATTGTGGTCTCCCCGTCCAGAGATCAGCCGCCTAGATTTTCAGGTGTCATTACTGCCAGACACTTCTTGATGAAGACCCCAAATGATTTCCTTCATTCCACCATAAAAGTTAGAATGCTGCCTCTATTTCTCATCCCTGATTGAACTTAATACACGAAGTGCCTGCCTCAGCAACGACGTCAATTTGAGTTTATGTCTGTCCAGTTGTAGAATCTCTCACTTTCCTGAACTGTTTCTCAATGGATATTGTATCTTAAGTCTGAAGTAATGGTATACGTTCCATTATAATGTGGGAACCCGTCTGAACTGTCCAAAATGTTTCTCAAGCCAATTGTGAATTGATTTCAGCCCTTTGACATGGTGTATTGTCGTCCTGGAAAAGTCCATTGTTGTTTGGGAAACATGAAGGCCATGAATGACTGCAAATAGTCTCCAGGAAGCTGAACATAACAATTTCAAGTCAGTGGTCCATTCAGTTCGACAAAGATCCCATTCTATGCCACGTAAACACAGCCTGGACAAGGATGGAGCCACCACAGTACCTTCTTGACAACATAGGTTCGTGGATTCGTGGGCCTGTTCCATACTCAAACCCTACCATCAGCTCTTATCAATTGTCTCATCTGACCACACTACCTTTTTCGAGTCATCTATGGTGTAACCGACATGTTCATGTATCCAGGAAAAGTGCTGCAGCTGATGGAATTTTGTAAGAAGAGACATTTGCAACAATCTTCTAAGTCATAGCCCACCAGTGCCAAATTTCACTACACTGTCCATGTGGACACAGCAGTCATACATCCCATGTTGAATGTTCTGTTCTTTGATGAAGTGTTGCATGTCTGTCAACACTTACACCTTGAGGCAGATGTTGCTGGTTTCAGTCAGTAGATAGATGTGGTCGGCCAGTGAGTTGTCCATGGCAGAAGGTAATGCCAGAAATTACATATTCATAGGATGCTCTTGACACTAGATCAAGGCATGTTGAATTAACAAATAATTTTCATAATGGAATGCCTTGTGCATCTAGTGCCAACTATCATTCCATGTTCAAAGTTTGTTAATCCATGTCATGCAGCCATAATCACATTGGAAAACTTTCCACACAACTCAAAAGTGCAAATGAAAGCCTCAACGCTTCATGGCACATTTATATGTTTCTTCTGTGGTGCTAACATTGTCTGTTTATTTACATCTTCCTATCCTATGACTTTTGGCACTTTAGAGTATACTGGATTAAAGATTTTCCTTTCCAAAATCTAATCTCGCTGTCAAATATCGTGTTTCAGACTACAGGGCTCAAGCACAGTGTGTTGACAATTCTTTTGATGAAAGCATTAATATTGACTTAGAATAAGATTTGAGCTAAACATACGAAGCCATGAGACTTAAGTGTTTTTTCCAACTGATAAATTGTTTAGTAAATTATGCTGGTGTACCTTTAGTTTGTGACACATGATATATTAAAATGCCGTGGATACAGTTTTTTGTCCAATTCTGAGTATGGCTACTGTTTCTATTATTGAATGAAACTACAGTCACTAATGGGTGGGAATTTGGTTTGAAGTTCAAGTACTGTTCTAACTATTCAGTTTTTGGTTCTGCTTAGTGGCCCTGGTCAAATGCTAGTTAGAGTTTAAATGATTCTTTAATATAGTTACGGAAATCTGCCGTCCTCCCGGTTCTTAATTCTAGTGTGTTATAAGGTGTTGAAAACCTTAGGTGCTAAACAGAAAAGTAATGATGTTGAATGTATTTCAGAACTGTTTGGGAATCATCTACACAGTGTACGTGGAAAACATCACTGTTCCCTTGGAGACCCTTGTGGGTAACATCTTGGGTTGTATCCAGGTGCCACCACCTGGAGGACCACAGGTTCGCTTCAGTATAGGGGCTGGAGACCGTCAGGCACTTCAGCCGCCATTGAGTCCCTCACTTCCAGTCACACAGACATCTGTGAGCCTACTATTCAGCAACTTGGTGAGAATGAAAGCATATTCTTTTATGTTAATTTTGTGCTTTGCTTGTCGAAATCTGCATTTTTAATTATGTAGCATACTGCATTTTATCATGTTGCAGCTACTGTATTTTTGGGGCTTTTAAATGAATAAAGTAAAAAAAAAAAAATGTAAATGTGACCTCTAATTACATCAGGTTTGAGATTTACCTTTATTTTTAAGATTTTATGAATGTAGATCACTTCTCCTGAAAACAAAGGATCACTCAATGTCCAATATTGTGGGGAGAATATTTTCTTGCAGTCAGTCATCAACATTATTACCAGAAACTTAGATGAAAAGTAAATGTATTATATCCTTAATTATACCATATAGTTTCTTCTTTCACATAATAACTAAGGTGACCAGAGCTCAGTAGTCAATTTATGTGCAGTTTCTTGTTTTACTCCAAATGATTGCTGGGTATGGAAAATGTTGAAACTATTTTAAAGAAGCATTCAGATCAAAATGATAGATTAGATCCTCACAGTTAAGAATTTTAAAGATTTTTATTTCACTAATAGACCTAAAAATTACTTGTTTCGCCGTGTTGCCTACCAAGTTTAGCCGATATTAATGAAAAATTGGATTGATGATAAAAAAAAAAAAAAAAAAATAGGAGACTTGTAAATAATATTAAGAAAGCACAATTTGAGTACCAGAATATGAAAATATAAATTTTAATTTATTATGAAGGACACACGGAATTTCTGGTATGGGGAACACAGGATAATTAACACACAAGCTGTCAATTGAGTAACTGGTGTAGGATTTGTAACGAATAAGACAGTAGGGAAACATGTTAGTTATTATGAACAGCTTAGTGACAGGATTATTTTGATGAGGTTAGAAACTAAGCCCGCCCCAACCACATTAGTACAAGTGTATATGCCAACATTACAGGAGGATGACGAAGAAATAGAGAAAATGCCAAAATTGAAGAACTAATCCTATATGTGAAGGGGTGATTGGAATGAAATAGTGGGAGAAGGAAACCGGGATTACTGTAGCATCCTTTGGTCTAGGAGAAAGAAATGAGCGAGGAAGCATGTTGTTATAATTTTGTGAATGATATAAGCTAGTAGTGGCAAGCACACTGTTTAAGAACCATGCAAGAAGGATATACACCTGGCAATGTCCAGGGTATACAGGCAGATATCAGCTAGATTATATCATCGTCAAACAGAGATTCCGGAATCAAGTTCTAGATAGTAAAGCGTACCCAGGAGGATACATAGACTCTGATTCTAATTTGATAGTAATGAAGTGCAGGTTGAAATGTAAGGGAATAAGGAAGCAATGTAAGCAGAACAGGCTGAAAGTGAATAAACTGAAACAATCTAGCAATAGAGAAAAATTTGCAGAAATGGTAGACTTAGGTCTAAGAAGTAATTCTGAAAGTAGTTCTAGTAATTCTGAAAGTAGCTCTACCGAGGACGAATGAAATGCATTAAAGTCCAAAATAATGAAAGCTGGTGAAGAAGCATTAGTCTTTATGGAACAAGCACCCGAAAATGTTGGATCACAGATGAAATTTTGAAACTGATGGATCAGAGGAGAAGGCACAAAAATGCTCAGGGAAGAGAGCAATACAGGCAGTTTAGAAATCAGATAAACAGGAAATGCAAAAAGCAAAAGAAAAGTGGCTAGAAGAAAATGTGAAGAAAAAGAAATGATCATAGGTAAAGTAGATATTGCATACAAGAAGATTGTAACGGGCCAAGATTGGCTCTTACGAGGCTAAGGAGGATTGAAAGGAGGACATATTGTGGACTAGCTCCACTGTGGGAGAGAAAGCCAGTGATGGCGGAGAAGAGTCATGTGACCCCGAGGAGAGAGTCTGATAGGCCGACTCAGGAGGTTAGGCAGTCTGGCGCGAGTTATTGTAGTAGCCAGTCAGGTGGTGAGTTTTCCCGCGATATGTACATTAAAAAAGAGAATAGTGAAGTGAATCGTGGAGGGCCCTTGCCTTGACGAACATAAAAGGAAAGTGTAAACATCAGTAGTGCAAAATGTGTATGACCATATCGGTAATAGCGGTGAGGAGTGCATCCAGGTCACGTGCGTAAGTTTTTAGTGTGTGTGACCA
>JARYHS010002633.1:0-14406 GCA_031002005.1 Vandiemenella viatica
AATTTGATTTTGTGGATCTACTTGTTTAATTAATTCCGCCACCATGTTAATTAGCAGGTTTTGATTGCCAATCTGGTAGGGGAAATTCTATCGTGCTTTGTGACGCATAACGTGTTCTGATCTGGTTGCGTGGGTGGATTTTGAACGGTTTCATTGTCTGGGGTTGGAAAAATCCTAACTGTTCCCCATCTAATGATGCATTTGAATGGATGCTACGCGTACTAGGAGTATCATTGCACTCTTCTCGCCCAACGGCATTTCGTGTACTTCCGGTGCTTGATCCATCGCGTAGTTTGCTCGGAAATGTTATGAACAATAATTGATCGCCCTATTAATGGTGCGTGACCTCAACTTCATAGATTTGATCGTAAGATACAAAATTTCAACTCCGAACAATTTGAACAATCGACAACAAACAAAATAAACCGGCACGATTTAACTCGAAAAGTACAGCATTAAACAAATTTCGCGCATAAATCCCTTCAACATGAAATAAAACCCATCCAAAATTAAACAACAAGGAAAAACAACGATGTTTCATGCGACACAAATACCTCAACACATGAGCAAAATCAGCATAAAGAAAAATCTTAACTTTTACCATGCATTAAAATTTCAAAAGCACTGACTCTATCTTAATTTTAAACTAATCATGCTTGATGCAAGTGAACGAAAATATACTTGAACAACTGATTGAAATAAATCACACAATTTAGATTTAAATCAAGCATGGCAAACAAAGCAAACAAATTTCAACATAAAATTTATTCTAAAATAATAAAATGAATCAACACAGGTCACATCCATGGATTTTTTTAGACTTGTAAAATTCTCAAAATAATTTCGACTTGCAAAAGCCCGAAACGTTGGGTGCCAATTGTAATAGATACAATAAGCGGGTGAACCAAATGTGAATATCAGTTGCATAAAAAGGGAGGGGGGATTTATAATTAAATCCTGAAAATAAAAATACATATAATAATGATGCTAAAAGGGGATCTAACAGGTTACTAACTAGAACCATGAATTTCAGACACAAAATAAAACCTCATTTATTGAGTCTTATGGCCTTACAAGGTCGGGTAGTAATTAACGTTACGTTAAACACAATTAGATCAGCAAAACAAGCAATACCCGACGTTTACAATTCGCCGGAGTAAGCAAACAAAACTGAATGAAATATCTCAAACAAGTAATAAAAACAGCAAAGTTAACATTGAAATCACATGGCAACACAGGCCATCAAATTGAAGCTAACATTTTACTGTACAAAGGAAAATACCAGGGGGCGCCGTATAAAGTGAATGAAAAGCATCAAAATTGAATTAACAAACAGCAAGATGCTTAAGAAAATTGAATTGAAATATAAATCCAGCTAGCTCAGAATTTAAGTGGCGGGAGCAGAGTCTTAACCCAGGCGTCGCTTAAGGGCACATAAGTCTGTTAAAAAAAATCCACTGGATAGTGACCGTCGTTTCTGGTACATTACCATAGTATCATCGCCGTGATGGTGAGCGACAAACACAATGCCACTGCAGCAATGGAAGCTAAATAAGCGGCTACGACCGCGTTATTAGCATAACTTCCACATAATGGCAAGCATGCCACTCGACATCTCGCTTTTCCAAAGCAAGAAATGATCAACCACAATGATCATCAGAGAGCGTGCCGGCTAGCACGTCTGTTCACCAGCTCGTCTTGGACCCAAGTCACGTCTGCTCACCAGCTCGTCTTGGGACAGAAGTGTTCTCAAAAAATGGCTCCTTCCTCTTCCTCGGCTAGTTGCTCGCCACATGCAAAAGAACTCCACGGAATTAGTATTGTAGCCCCCAATAAATGTTCAGGATTGGCTAGCTACACATTTCCGTCGTCACGTGTTTAATATCACGGCGTCGCATTCGCTGACTCCTTCGCGCGTTTCCTACTTGGCCTTCGGGATAGCGGCAAGGTGGGGTAGTTCGTTGACCGAATTCCAACGGGACTCAAGCCGGGCTGGCCCGGCGTCACCTTGTCGCCTCCCCTGCTCCATTGTTCCGCCTCAACGGTCGAAATGGCAGTCTCTAGCCTTCAATATTTAAGCGTTCTGAGCCATGCGTTTACAGAAAAATTAATTTATAATAAACTATACCTTTGGCCGCCCTGGTTTAAACATACCATTTAACCTATCCAGACAACCCTCATTATTTATAATTAATTTACACGTTCCAAGATTAAATAATTAATAAACTTGAATATAATAAAAAGGAAAAAAAAGAAATATGAATATAATTAATAATGATTTGATTATATTCATTGTGGGTGACGCTGTCACACCACAGAGGAGAGGCGAAATCTTCGATCCCGATATCTTGTACAGGCAGTTTGTACAGACTTATGGCAGGACTGTACTAGACACGAAACTACCTTGGCCCCAATGTAATGTCTACACGAGGCATCCCTGAGTCACTCACGAAGCTAAAGATCGCGCAACTCAATGCCAAGAGAAGTATCCACTGTCCTGCATGAAGTAAGGAAATTGGTGGAGGAGTTAGGTTTCGATATTGTCTGCCTCCAGGAACCATATTCACAACAAGGCAAAATACCGTACATGCCGGCAACGTCGCAGATAATCACAACTGGACCGAGACCCATGTCAGCCATAATAGTGTTCAACAAACACACTGTAGTGACTAAACTAGCGCAGTTTTGTGATGAACACACCACATGTGTAGAAATTAGCACACACTGGGGCAATTTTGTGGTATTAAACATGTACTTTCAACATCGAGATAAAATTGAACCCTATTTGAATAAAATAAGGGAGATACATTTAGCTCTATCTGATCAACCCATGGTAATAACGGCTGACGTAAACGCAAAGTCGGCCCTGTGGCACAGTCGTCGAACTGATACTAGGGGTGAACTGCTGGTTGATCTTATAAATGAACTGCATCTTGAAGTCCAGAACAAAGAGAGAAATCCATACACCTTCCACAACACAACTGGCGCCTTCACTAACATCGATGTAACTCTAACAAATAACGCTGCTGGAAATATGCTGCATGACTGGCGAGTGACGGACAATCTTACCACGAGTGACCACAACGTCATAGTATTCGAAATTGCAAGGGAACAGACAACAGCCGATCCGGGGAAACCCTACTTCAAAACGCAGTACAATATAAGACGGGCTTCATGGCAGAGGCTGAGAGAAGCTTTCTTGTCTCCGGCAGTAGCGGAAGAAGACTTCGATGTCGACAACATGGCGAGGGAACTAACATGGGCAATTCAGGATGCAATGAAAGCTGCTATTCCTCTGAAGAAGCTTGATGGTAAAACTGACAGTTTTTGGACTGCACAATTGCAAGCACTAAGAGGAAAAGTAAGGAAAGCTAGGAAAGCCTACCAAAGGAGCCGAGTAGCAGAAGAAAGAGACTTTCTTCTTGCCAGATACAGGCAAATGAGAGCAGATTACAAGCAAAAAATTCTAACAACCAGACAAACAAGATGGGAAGCATTTGTGAAAGAAAATCTGAAAGTGAATCCATGGGGAATTCCTTACAAATTAGCCGCAGGAAAAATACGACCTCCCACCACGTTATCCTCAATTAGAAGAGAAGATGGTACAGTTACAACTAACTGGAAGGAATCAGTGGACCAGCTGTTGAACAGCTACTGCCGCATGACATACCAGAGGAGAACAGTGAACAACAAGATGAGCTCTATCGCGAAATGTGGCAGCCCTATGGGAGTGACTTCAGGGAGAGTGACATAACACTGGACGAGGTGGTATCAGCAATTAATTCTCTGAGAGTGGGAAAAGCACCAGGACCAGACGGAATCCCGGCTGAAGTGATACAAAAGTTGATCTTGGATGTAGCTCCAATTCTGTGCAGACTATTCAACGAATGTCTCAGGCAAGGAAGAATACCAAGCATCTGGAAGCATGGTGAAGTTGTAATACTTAAGAAAGGTGCCGATAAAGATCCCCTTATGCCGAAATCTTACCGCCCTATTTGCCTACTAAACGTGATGGGGAAGGTACAGGAAAAAGTACTGTGTCGAAAACTTCAGGACTTTAGAACATCAATTGGTATGAATCCCAATCAGTATGGTTTCAGGACAAAAACATCGACTGAGGATGCAATAAACCGAGCCATCGAGATAGTCGAAAGATCAGAAAAGAAATATGTGGTGGGAGTCCTTGTTGACATTTCGGGGGCTTTCGACAACTTGTGGTGGCCAGCATTGTTTGCAAGACTCCGGAAAATCCGCTGTCCAAAGCGGCTGTACTACAGCCTGAGAGATTACTGCAAGCATAGAACTGTTACCATGAGATGCCCTAACGACAAAATCAAAAGAGAAATAAATAAAGGCTGCCCCCAGGGATCTGTCTGTGGCCCTATCTTTTGGGATTTAGCATTAGAACCATTACTGGAAATTCTTCAACGGACACCTGAATTGCTAGGACTGGTTGCCTTTGCAGATGATCTTCTTCTCCTCGTGGAAGGGATGTCAAGAGCTGAAATCGAAGCGAAAAGTGAGATAGTGCTTAAAATTCTTATGAAGTGGTGTGACGAAGTGAAATTGAAACTCGCTCTAAATAAGACGAACTATATGGTATTTTCAAAAGAGAAAAAACTTAAACGAAATCCCACTATAAGGGTAGGTAATGCGAAAATACGCCGGAGTCCCGTAAGCAGATACTTGGGCCTGTGGCTGGATGAGAGTCTCAACTTTCGAGCCCACATGGAGGAGGTCTGCGGAAGAGCTTTACGAGCTATGAATGCAATCATAAGTATAGGTCACAGACAGTTTCAAATCCCTGCCCTGGCAATGACAGCATACAATAATGTGATACTTGCATCCATTGTCGGCTACGCTGCAAGCGTTTGGGCCAAGCACCTCACAAAGGTTAAGCCGAGGGAGAAACTCCGGAGGCTTCAACGAACGATACTCATCAGGCTTACCGGTGCATATCGCACAACTTCAACAGCAGCTCTAGCAGTAGCAGCAGGTGTACTGCCCCTAGATCTAGAAGTGAGGAGACGAGGAGCAATGTATTGGCTGAAAAAGAACAGGATGGACAAGGTGGTAGAAATAACTGGAAAAGAAGTATGGACAAAAAAGGAATTGTGGAATGTACAGATTGAAGAATGGCAAAATGAGTGGGACACTAGCGAAACAGGTCGTAGAACGTACGACATGTTTTCCCTCTGTAGCTGAACGAATCAGCATGAAATTCCTACAACCTTCTCCAGGGCTAATCCAATACATAACCGGCCATGGACCATACAGAAGCTTCTTAAACAAACGTGGACTTACACCAACTAGTAACTGCGAGTGTGGCGAGGAAAGCACACCAGAGCACGTGGTGTGGGAATGCAGAACAACAGCAGAGATGAGAATCACTCAGCAACAACAGCTACAGGGTCTGAGGATTTTTGACATACTGCGTTCAGAGAGACTATGGCACTATCTAAATGAAGGTGCGGAAATAGCTTCTCAAATTGAAAAGCAGAAATATCTGGAGCGGAAGAAAGCTGAGGGTGGAAACCGACGTAGACATCCATCATGACCTGCTGTAGCCACATCTGAGTTTCCAGAGGAATCTCACTTCTGAGTGACTGCTGGAGTACTTCATGTATTCCAGGAGGGCAGCTTCCTGAAGAGCTGGGGTCTACGCCGCAGTCGACACCAGGAGTGAGAGCTATGGTCTCACGTCACACACCCACCTTTCGACCAACCACCTGGATGTGAGGATAAGAATGAGACTTCATTCACAAGCTGGACAGTCAAAGAACTGCTTAGTACCTAACATTTTTATTTTTTTAGTTTTTTTGTGTTATTTAGTGTAGTTTTGTAGTGCTGACTTATTAGGATTAGATATTTAACTGTAACTTTTTTCCTGTTTTAGTTGCTACCGCATTTATGGGATAATTTACATTAATAGTATTAACATAATTTGTTTTTAAACATGGTCTTAAGGGAAGATTAGCGGCCCAGTTTAGCCTCTAGATGCTGGGTCAAATGTAAATGGAAATAAATAAATAATCTAGATGTTACATCGGGGGTACCTCAAGGAAGTGTAATAGGACCACTTCTTTTCTTAATTTTTATAAACGATCTTGGAGACAAAGTGAAAAGCCTTTTTAGATTGTTTGCTGATTATGCGGTTATTTATAGGGACGTAAGAAATTTGGCCGATTGGTTAGAAATTCAGCGCGATCTGGATGTTATTTTGGTTTGGTGTGCTGAGTGGCAACTTACTCTAAATTGTAAAAAAGTGCAATACAATGAGCATAACTAACAAAAGAATCCGATTGTTCAGAAATACGAGGTAAACAGTTCAGTTATTGATATGGTCGATTCTATGAAATATTTGGGAGTAACAGTACACAGGAACATGAAATGGGACATACACACTAACGTAGGTAGAGCTAATTCTAGGCTGCGATTCATAGGTGGAATCTTGAAAAATTGTAATGAACAAACAAAGGAGATAGCGTACAAATCTCTTGTGCGTCCACGTTTGAACTGCTGTTGTGCCATTTGGGATCCGTTTTGTAAGGGATTGATCGAAAGTATAGAGAAAGTACAGAGAAGAGCCGCTCGATTCGTGACCGCTTGCTACAGTCCTTATGAAAGCGTCACAGAACTGATTAATAGACTAGGTTGGGAGTCTCTGGTAGATAGACGACACACGTTTCGTTTAAACTTA
Source organism: Vandiemenella viatica (assembly GCA_031002005.1). NCBI lineage: Eukaryota > Metazoa > Arthropoda > Insecta > Orthoptera > Morabidae > Vandiemenella > Vandiemenella viatica. The sequence continues at coordinate 6,701 of JARYHS010002633.1, forward strand.
TTGGTAAACATGCGTACTCCCACTTTCACTTTTGAGTGTAGTGAAATACTTCGTCCACCAACCTATTTGCGTCGGAAGGACAGGAAAGATAAAATTAGAGAAATAAGGTGCCGGACTGATTCTTATATGAATTATTTTTTCCCTCGTACGATTAGGGATTGGAATGCACAGCAAAGAGATTAGCTTTGGTGCTGAGCACCCACTGCCACCCACAATTTCGTGAATTGCGGAGTATATATGTAGATGTAGATGTAGAAAGGACGGGGAAGGGGCTCTCGTTTTGACGTGACTGTCCGCTACGAGATTGGAACGAGTCTGGAAGATGCGGCAAAGGAGAGACAGGACAAATACACCGTTCACCAAACTACAATTCGGGGTCTAAGACGTGGAGCACACCGCAGAGGTGCCGAGCCGAGGTTCACCGTTTAGGCGAAGACATCCCTAGAGATGGTCTGCCAGCACATAGAGTACGGGGGGGGGGGAATACGGTACCTTAGACAAGTGGCTGGCACCCCCCAGTGGCACACTGGTGGAGCAGGGCCAGGCCAGCACAGGAGACAGTGTCTCCCGCGGGGGCCGAGGCAGTGCCGCATCCGCGCGGCTCCCCGTGCTCCCGAATGAGGCCAAGTGCGCTCCTCAATTCCATCAGGGAAGTGGGTAATTCTTGCAAACCTCGCTCCCTTGTCAGGTTTCTCTGACGAAGTACTGAGGACTGTCTCCTCCAGGGCACAGTAACTCCAGAGGTTCTTGTAACAATCTTCCGACACTCACCATCCAGTGCCGAGGCAGCTCCGCAGGGTTCGCGGACGCGCCCCGCCTATCGCAAGTGAAAGGAGACCAGAATTCTTAGCAAATTGAAGCCGGCTGCCGCCGCCATTTTAGGGGCAAGAGATTGCGGGAACTTTGAAACCCTAATACAGTCATATAACAAACCACTGCAGAATAATGGAAAATTTTATACTGTTAAGGGTCTTCACTTGCTCAAAGAAGATGGAATGACGTTAATTATAGAATTTTCCGCTGACTATAATTAACTTTCGGACTTATTTTCTTCACTCTGAGCAATGTTAAATTTTTTCTCCCTCTTCAAGTAGGCTAATTTAACTGATCCGGAAAGATGTTAACATTTCTATAATAGTGACGTATTTATAAATGTAATGAAGGAAAACTGATGAAATACTGGTTAACGATTCTAAGAAGTCAGACTAAGTTTTCTTCTGAAGTTGAGCAATCATTTTCTGATCAGTTCAAAGACAGAATCTGGCATTCATCATATTGAAATGAAGAATATGACCGAGTAGTTTTATCAGTATGAAGGCAACCGAAGAAGGAAAGGTTTAGCTTTTATATTGTGACTATTTTTATCTTTTTTGTTATACCAGGAAATCTAATCAAATTTTGTCAAGGCCAACAAAATATATTAAAGTGCATTTTTCATATTACATACTACTTGAATTCAAGTGCATACCCGTGTTTTAAATTATAACCTTGTATATCAAAGTCACTTTCCATTCTATTTTTTCCGCTATTTTTGTATACTCCAGAGACTTTTTAGCTGGCGAGGTGCCAATGTCTAAGTTAATTTTATACCACCTTTAATGCAATATCTGGACAATAAAATTACGAAATTAATAACAATCATATCATTCGTATGAGAATATTAGGGAAGTAAATACAAGAAATTAACTTGTCTACTTCTTTTATTCATTAGAAAACAACACAGTTTTGTTTAATTTCTGTCTGATTGACACTTTTTGTTTTTTGTTGTGCATTTTTGCAGCATGATAAATCTCAGCCTGACAAACATATCAATCATTTTCTTCGAATGCAGGATAATATGATTTTCAGGATCCGGCGTGTGTTTGCTAACCTCTCCCCCAATTTATTCAAATATCGGAGCGGAAATCTGTATCGAAAGAAAGTATTAAACATGTGATCAGCAGGTTAGATCACATCCAGGCGTTAAGATAGTAGAGGATTGTGAACTTATTTAAATGCTTAGTTACTTGTGAAACGACAAATTTGTGCCTCTTGTAGCACAGTTGGTGTAGTTAGATGCAGCGCAAGACTTAACCATTGTAGAAAACACTTTTAAACCAGAAATATACGAGCAGGCGATCATGTCGATACGTCTCAACGGTACAAAAGTAAACACTGGAAGCTACCGGTTGCCCCCAATATGGCGGCGAGCGCATCGTTCAATTTGCGAAGGAACACTAGCGCCGTTGCTCCTTCTAGTGTATAATATTGAAACCTCTTTGTTCGCTCAGGGAGCTAATCCGAACCTAACAGATGACGGCACAGTAAAAATCCACTGGAAGTTATAAAATCACCGCGGCTTGTGGCTGACTGATTCCACCCGGAGGCCTCAGGTGACGATAGTCTGTGGCAAGTGGTGTAAATGTTACTGTGGCATCCCTAGGCAGGTAGTTTTGCAGGCCGCGACTCGCAGCCGAATTGTACGGATCAGCACGCACCACCTTCAGCCACCCGGGAGTTCGATGTTTACCGACTGGGCGACGGATAGAGTCGCGCCATCCCTGTTCATGGCTGGACCGCAGTGGCCGGCAAATGCGCGTGCCGTGCGAATCCAACTTAAAGGTGAGAGGCTGAAATGGGACGGCTTTAGGTCGGGCCACACTAGACCGCACCGCACCGGGCCCGCACCGCACCGTCACTTTTCTTATTGTTGTCGCTCACTCGATTGAAGTGAGATCAAACGACACCGCGTGTCGGCCGTCACTCGGCCGTGTGTTGGCGCGGATAAATTTGGTTTATATTTTGACGGTGCGGCCCGATGTCGGTCTGCTGTCGGGCTGGTCGATATGGAGAACTGCATACAAAGAGTTGGAAATTTCCGGTCCTTTACGACTAAATATTGTTTAAACGTTACTGATTGCTTTAGAAGTGTGTCCTTTTTTTTTTTTCAGCCTCATTTCAGGTTCATCAGATATTCGTAAAATGTAGTTAGAGCCCTTGCATGTTCGCATTAACAAATCAAATCTTTGCCAGTGGTGAAAGTCGATTTTAAGGCCTGTAAAAATTGCATCCGAGATCTGGATTTTGAACCGGGGACCTTCCGTACCCAAATCACTCGCCGCAAGAATATGAATCTAGAAGTAATGGAAAATATGTATTTAATCATATAATAAAGTACATTTGTGTTTTGGCATGGTAAAAATAAATTATAAGAACGTTTATTTTATTATATTTGAATAATAATTTTTGATTATAACCAGATTTGTCTCTTGTCTCAGAAGGTTACGGCGTACAATTGGGGAAATGAAAGTCCCTGGTTCAAATCCCTGTCTCAGCTGCAATTTTTATGGATCGTAAAATTGACATTCACCTCTGGAAAAGCTTTGATTTGTTAATAAAATTCTAGGACGCTCCGTGTTACGAATTTCACGTTAATCTGTACTTTTCCTTTTCAAATTAGGTAACAACGATAGAGGTGTACTGCGCAGCCGATAAGTAACTCCGCGACTGGAGTTTTTAGATCACATGAAATTATTATTACTTTACGGAATCTTTGCGGTCTGCATTAAAATAAAAATGTATAATAATCTTATTGTTTTTTGTTAAAAAAAATATTGAGTGACTCGAAAAGGAACCTCAACCAAAACAAACACGTTAAATGTGAAGTGAGTGACGCTTGACATTTAATCGTGATTATATAGAATTACACGAAAATCTTTCAATACAGTGTGACGACCATTTGTTAAAACAGTTTTAACATTAATTCCGTGAAACAGTCAAGTGTATACGTTAAAGGAGACCGTGTAGGAACCCGTCCGTCACACGGCCGAGCTACGGACCAGTGTGGACGCGAGGGGGGCGAGCCATCACACGGCCGAGTGATGGTGCGGTGCGGGCCAGGTGCGGTGCGGTCTAGTGTGGCCCGACCTTCAGGGAGCTAATCCGAAGCTAACAGATGTCGACATAGTAAAAATCCACTGGAAGTTATAAAACCACCGCGGCTTGTGGCTGACTGATTCCACCCGGGGGCCTCAGGTGACGAAAGTGGTGTAAATGTTATGGTCGCTTCCCTAGGAACGTAGTTTTGTAGGCCACGACACGCAGCCGAATTGTACGGATCAGCACGCGCCACAGGCTAGGCTTCGTCACCTCCCCACCGCATCACCTAGCTTTGTTTCAGCCATCCGGGCGTTTGATGTTTACCGACTGGGCGACGGAGAGAGTCGCGCCATCCCTGTTCATAGCTGGACCGCCGTGGCGGTCAAATGCGCGTACCGTGGGACGGCTTTCCCGGAATGAAGGTCACCCGACCTCACGTAGCCAAACGTCTCGTCACTTAAGAGTCGTGTTTTACAGTAAGGGGATAATTTCCTTTTAAGTAACTCTAAAAATATGTGCGTCTGTCGGCAGATACATAAAAGAACGTCCGCATTAATACAGAAGCTTATCTATAAATATTGTATGGTGACGTTCGCTTGACTGGGCAGTGAATTGGTTGTGGCGACATATCGACGCGTTCAGTATCGATATATCGAGAACCATTCGTCGAATTTTGATACGATGTTTTGCTGTTATTTAGTGGCGTTCTCTTTGAAGGGTTATGTATATTGAACATTAACCTACTAGCTTCGAGCCCGTCAAAAGTGATGGTTTGAATACAATATCCTGGCAGTTCATTTTTTTTTTTTTTTTGAATTGGTTAATTATATGGAATTGTTATTACATAATGCTAATGGTCTTGATTTTGTAATGTTCTATATATTTCATTTGCAGTTCACATAGCGATACAGTAGTAACTTCTACTGAATTAATGACGGTGGAAGTATAGAACCAATAAAATTAAAAACAATTTAGGAATCCCACAAAAACTTCTGCTGTCATTGTAATATCAGTTTTATTCCTGATCCAGGAACAATTCAGCACGATAAATAGCAAACTTCTTTCCCCCGCAATAAATAATACTTCCAGTAACATGGCGCTTATCAAAGCAGTTTAAATGGTTTGTAAAACTAATTTCAGAGCGAATTATGCTGTAACAAAATGTGTTAGTTGCGATTCTGGTCAACTTAGCCCCAACCTCCATTAACATTGCATTCGAAAATTATAGCTTTTATCACCCTCATATGAATAACGACAGGCAGCACCTATGGTGGTAGTCTGAATTTATTCTGGGTAAGATTGCATGGAAAAGCGAATATCGACCATTTTTAATGAAATCTTCGTGGTATGAGCACTATACTGTGGTTAGATTATCGGAGTATTTGACTATGATTTATTTAAATAAATACATTTTACTTTAATGACGGAAAATATAATATCAAAAACGGATAACGGTCATTTATCTCGGTGATACATTTCGCGATTCGTAAATTTGATATAAACTTTCTTCGAGGTTTTAATTAACTTCATTGTTTCTTATCATCTGCCAAAAACATTCTTAGGTTATGTTTTAACCTCGTTCTTATAACTGGTACAGATAAAATAACGCAAACATGGAATACTCTTCTCCTTGCATTAATTTTTGTATCTAGTTGTCATAAATAAACAAAAAGCAACATGTAAATTTAAACGAACGTACCAATTGTAACTTTGTAACGTATGATTGCCTCGCATTAATTTTCTATCTCTGCTCGCCGCTATTTGGCTGCAAGAATATCGTTGTTGAATTGCGAATTATAAAACGGAAATCATTTTTAATTATATCTTTCGTGATATGAGTACCTTATTCTGGTTAGATTATCAGAATATTTGGTTAGATTTTATTTAAATAAATACATTTTTATAATTTCTAAAACGGATAACTGTTATTTATTTCACTGATACATTGCGCGTTTCACTGAGTTTTTAATAAACTTCATTGTTTCTTATCGTCTGCCAAAAAAAATCTTAGGTTATGGTTTACCTAGTTTTGATAACTGATACAGATAAAATAGCGTAAATATTGAATCCCCTTCTCCTTACATGAATTTCTGCGTCTAACTGATACAGATAAAATAGCGTAAATATTGAATCTCCTTATATGAATTTCTGCGTCTAGCTGTAAATAAACGAAAAGCAAGATGATGGTACCAATCTAATATGGTGGTTGATGATTGGGCGTTCTCTAGCCAATAGCTGTAGCAGCTATAGACGACGCATCAGACTCCAGCTTAGCGTTTTATATAATAGGATTATTTGCAGAAACTGACCTGTAACAAATTTGCCGTATTAAGTCGGCTGAAAATTGGGCATCGTTCCATTTTTTGATATAGCAAAACAATTTGTGGAAGAATTGTAGAGCACAATAAGTAGTTCTCTGTTATGGCACAAACTGCCGATAAGCATTGTGCACATAGACGGGTATACACTATATAGCTACACCAAACACATTAAAGACGTTACAGTACTCACTTACGTACCACGTCACAGAGTCTTTGTTTAATTTATTCATTTCTTGTCTGGTCAGGTCCATATCTAGCGTCTTATTATGCTAATATAATTACGGATATAGTAGTGTCGATTTTAGTGAAGTAAGTGGATAAAAACCATCAAAATAATGGCTTTCTTCTCACAGTCTTCCCATGCTATTCCAATTATTGAATTGCCCACCAAATTGCTTGAATAACCCCCCCCCCCTTACCCACTACAGTTAGTGAGAATGATTTTCTTGCTTATCTCTCGTTATTCCATTTTTTTTTATTAGAATCACGTAATTTCATGTAAGTTATAGAACATTAGAGAAGCCCCGCTGGATTGAATAGCACGTCAGTTTAGTATTAGGCTGTTGTCGTGTGCTGTAGTTACAAATACAGCCGCGAAGATAGAGCCACAGGCATAGAAACTAAACTGCTGCCGCCTATGGGAGCTCCTCTCAACTAACGACAACCATATAGCAAACTGGGCGCAAATATCGAAATATAAGCAAACACACAATGCGCAATTCCAAATAAAGAATTAATTAGAAGAAGAGAGCTAAATCTATAAAATGGTATCTCGTTTATCGATTTTGGTTCCATTTGAAGGACGAAAAGGATTTGACACGAGAAATCACCTCCTAGAAATAATTCTGGGATTCTTCTGCGTCAGATTTCGGGTCTGATCGGTTTGAAATTTGGTAAATCTCGTATCTTCGTTTTTTTTTTCGATATTAATCCTAAAGACCTGATTGCTTCTCGCGGACTCCATATTTTCCGTACGTTCACATTAATCTTACCTAGTTCCTCTTACAGATTGATTTCTGTTTTTAAATATACTACAGTAATTTTTAATTTAATTTTTTAATTGCGATGTACCCACCTTTGCAACCTGTACCCCTTTGCAACTTTCAACTTAAAATTCTTCCAGCGTTTTTGGTCACTTTGTAGCTTCTATCTTTTTTATTTGAATTTTTTATTTTGTGTTTTCTTCCGAAATCTGATGATGCTTGTTTCATGCTAATATGTTGTGTGTGTGTTTCTGGTAATTATATCAATTCTCATTTATTTTTCTTCCTTCTTCCACAGAACCTTAAGAGCTCTGGAGGAATTTGAGTTCAAATCGCACGAATCTCTTTAAAATTCTGTTCTTCATTAAAATAGGGTGTCCTGTGTCTTCAATATCAACATCTTCCTCTTTTTCCAACACACTCACTCTATCTTACAGTTCCTGTGTGTACTTATTCCAGCGGTTAGCCTTAATAATAGACTTGCGGTTAGAACCTTTAGGGCCAATTTAATTTCCTTTTCCATTTCTTCAAATTTCAGATCTAT
>JARYHS010002634.1:0-27322 GCA_031002005.1 Vandiemenella viatica
AACTATACTGCGCATATCTTCTTACTGGTCAAAAGTTACTTAAACGAAAATTTCAAGATGTTCCAGATAAGAAAATTTCAATTTATTTTAGCAAATTGTTTTGTTATAAAGGTATAATGTTGTTCAATATAAAAAATTAAAATAGAACATAGATTATTTATTTTGCAAGTGAAAAGAGTTTCGGGAAAGTGGACAGTACATATAACCATTAATAAATAAATATTACCAGCTACTGATTAGCTGTTAGCTATTTAACTACACATTAGTATGTTCCATTTGGAATGTTAACTGCTAAACCATGATGGGTCGATATTTTTGAATACTCGGAACTAAATATAGTAAAGAAATACAATTTATTCCATATTTACATTTCAATCTTTCAAATCACTTTTCGATAATTGGGCTTCACTGTGCGTTTCTTCTGGCGACACCGTCTTTCCAGGAAGGTAGGGGATTATAGGCCGTCCTTCCAGAAAGGCGACCCTTGAACGCTTATGTCACCTGAGCGCTTATAGTCGGTCACCATTTATGACACTCTAACCAGAATATCGTAACAAAAATAAAAGGTTGTTCAAGCAGCGACTGAAAACAAACATACTGTTAAAAATCAGATTATTTTAACCTGCCGATTCTTCTCGGACAAGACAACAACTCTGCACTAGAAACAAACCACACAATGGCAGACTGCAACGAATAAGAAAAGAAGACAACACTAAAGCGCTCTGGTGGCAGCCGGCGGAAATAATACAATTTCAAACTTCCCCCGCCACTTGTACTGGACCAGTAATGCAAAGAAACTAATGCAACAAGAAATTGAAATTAATCTGCTCTGTGCTTACAACGGTTATTCATTGTAAGATTTAAAACAGGAAACTAAGTTTAAGAACTTGCATCTTGATTACATAAAGTAACAGTCCTAACAAATAATGCAAATTCTCTTCAAAAATTAATACAAACAATGTCAGAAAGTTGAACGCGTACAGCGTAGACAGCCGGCAGTCCCTGGTGACAGTCTTTCAAATCGCAGCGCATTCCGCTTCTGGATGGGCCTGGAGATTCACGTGGTATCCGAACCACGAAGCTGCAGCTACGTTCATAATAAAACCTGTCAAACCACTAGAGCATGATTTTGCTTGACCTTTGAATTATAACATCATTCTACAATATGCGTAACATTAGCACTCACTACAGAAAGACAAATCACTCAAAATATTCGTAGCTCTCTGAGTGAATTCTGTATCATTAAAGGACTCTGACAGATAATGCCTACCAAGACAGGAAAATAATAACAATGTAATGCCCGTTTTACATTGTATAGACATGCCGCATTTACACTCTCGCCTCTTGTCTCGCCTCGTGCCTCGTGCACGAGCGCTGACGCGAACTGCCGTTTACACTCTCGCAAGAACTCATTCATGGATGACTAGTGGGCGTGCCAGCTTTCGTGGTGGACTCTGGGGGGTTGGTCCAATAGTTAAACGCTTTCGTTATTTTTTTTTTAAAAAATGACTTTTTAAGGTTTTTTAATTAGATTTAATGATTTATTTATAAACGTTTCTCGGAAACAAACCGAGTAATACTATTATTGATGCACAGTGTTACTCGGTTTGTTTACCGAGAAGCGTTTGTAAATAAACAACGCCGAGAAAAATTGCATTCATTTATAGATTTAATTATGTTGATTTGCACCTTAAAGGAGCTGATAAAACTCTTATAGGTTACCAAAATGTTCTGTATGTCATTATTTATCGAAACTTTTAACTACTGCGTTACAATCTATTAAGAAGAAAATTTCAATAGTTTCCTGAATATATACGATATAAACGATAATAACTCCAGAGGATATTGACAGATTCAGTACCCACCTCAACTAACTTTAGACATGGAAAAACTACTTGTAGATATTTTGAAATTCTATGTGTATGACTGGATGAAAAATCCTTCTACCGCAAATATTGAAGAAACTGTTAGAACTTGACAGGAAGAAGGTTTAGAAATCGTATATGACGCAGAAAGTAAACATAAATTCGATAGTGATGGATATGAAAACCCGTGGCAAAATAATAAAAAAACACCTGTCATATCAAAATGTATGACAACTGATATTCAGTTTAATGAAACTTTTTCCTTCATATCTCATGTAAACAGGCATTTGTGCTGTTAATCATATTATAGCCAAAGAAAGAAACCGAAAGAGGAGACCTTTGTTCCTTGAAAAATTGACCAAGATATCCAGTTTTTATTTTATCAGCATCTGCCTTAGGAATCTCATTAATAAATCAAATAATAAAATCTAATTTCACCTAACTTCGTCCTTTTATATACGCAAAGTATAAATAAATAGAAATATTTAACTACAGTGAGTAGTTTTATAAAGACTTATTGTGCCAAACGTAGCGAAAGTCAGACAAAGTATTTGGCAAATTATTATTATGGGCTATAACTCGCTGTACGTCTGTTTCATAAGTTATACATTGATACAAAAGTGTGCGGTAGGTATAAAGGTTGACTACCTCTGCTGTAAACAATGTGCTCGCGCCTTTGACTCGCGCCAAGAAACCGCCACTGAGGCGAGCGGCACTCGCGAGCTTAGACGAGGCGAGGCGAGACTACGCGAGTGCACCGTTTACACTCTCGCGTTCGCGGTGTCTCGCCTCGCCTCGTTTAAGCTCGCGCGAGAGTGTAAACGCGGCATTAGACATCAGTGTTCGCAGTACAGTCTACAGATAACCTCAAACGAGCAGCCCGCAAGTCTAACACCGCGAAGCGATACCGCGTCAGCGTGGTGGCTAGCAAGTTTTTTACTTCCCAGTCCAGTGGTTTGAGTTCTACCTCCGATGTATTGTATTCATCATCTGTATAAACAAATTACCAGTAGCTGACAGAAGAATATCCCCCTAGAAAACCGTTAAAATATAAAATATCAGTAAACATGGAGTTACTCTCGCGCGCTGTGAGATACGTATCCACAGGTCCGGCGCTAGGAATTTCGGGCCCGGGGTAAAATGGGCGACCTTTTTTTTTAGCTCTACAAACTGGCCGGACGGCAATGGTTGGATTCTTGGCTTCATGGCCTCAGGGCCCCCCAACAGCCGGTGGGCCCGGGTACTTTTGACCCGCTTACCACCCCCCCCCCCTCCCTAACGCCGGCCCTGCGTATCCATTCTGCGGAGTAAGTAAGTAGTCGAATAAAAAAGTTTTTAAAATTATGGCGGAAAACTTTTAGTTTCTAAGAAATTATTTTCACCATAAATTTATTATGCGATTCATGATATCCTCTACCAAATATGACACAATAGGTTTTGTTAAAAAATATTGTTTTTAAAAAACAAATTTCTGACTTTTTTTTTTTTTTTTTGGTAAATATCTTAAACTGCACGAACATTGATATAGTTTTTCTGTGTACTGTAGACGACTGCTAATATTTACAAATTATCAAAGAATATTCGGATAAGCAGTTTCTGAAATAGGAGTGGGAACTATGGTTTTTCGCAAAAAAGCTGAAGCAAACTGTAGAATAAAATCCAAAGTTTTTCAGTGGGAGAGGGCAGTAAAACATTGCTGAAGTATCACCACCTGATCTACTAGCTTTTCCAGAAATCATTTGGTAAGGGAAGAGTCTAGAGCACAGCTGAAACATGAGGCTGCGGCGATACTAAGCATTATGTATAAGGGAGCGTCCCCTAATTACATGAGTGGGGTGACAGGATGAGGATGAGAGGAGTCCGACAAAATCTCACCCAGTCTCATATAAAGGGGGGGGGGAGGAGGTTCAGTAAAAATCTCACCCAAGCTTTTAAATTCAGAGAACACACATTATTATAACAGACAAGATTTTGTATTACAAAATCAGTGCCACGCATAGACAATATTAGATATTGTATATGATCTAGTCAGTATGAAGTATGTAAACCATATCTTACTTGCAGCAAACTGACAAACTAAAAATAATAAAGTCATAGTAGTTCCATTTTTACCGTTTTGGTTACGGAACTTTAAAATAGAAGCGATGGAATCGAAGGTCTTCATAATTATGGATTACACTTAGAATCAATTACAACTTTTCGCAAAACCAATTAAAAAAAAAAAAATTCTAGAAGTGTTTGCTACTTTATGCCCATTAACCTATGTGAGCCTGTAAGGATGTGAGTGTAGTACAACTTAGTCGTCCGCATACGCCTCCAACCTCCACTTGGCATTTGCCATTACAGCAGGGAACTGACAAAGGGATCAAGCCGAATACTAGACATTATGTATGATGCTAACACTGTAATACCATCAACGGCTGGCCAAATAATGTCTGAAACGGCGAAAATCTCTAAGAATTCGCAGATCCGTCATGGAACACAGATAAGCCGTGGTAAACGCTTCAGCAAATGCAAATAAATTGTTATAAGGAACAAACAAATTACCTATTACTTTTTATGCCTATACGCATCGGCGATGTCGAGTTCGTTAGAGGTGGGAAAGAAGTAAAGGAAAGGAACAGGAAGGAATTTGCCATCGCCTTTTAAAGGAACCAATCCAACATTCACAGGAGGTGATTTTGGTGAAGCCATGTAAGACCGAAATATGGATGGTCGGACGGGGATTCGAACGCGAGACCAGAGCGTTACGGCGGTCGGTCACCACTGCCCTCCTAATAATAACTCACTGCTGGATCTGAACAACTGCATAACTTACTGTATCAGCGGTTCAGGAAACATCACGAGATATCTCGTATCTTCACGCCGTCGCAACACTCAGCATTAATGACGTCGATATCAACGACCCGCATAACCAAATAAATAAATGTGATCCAAACAAATCGAAATCTATTCTAGTGTCTCAGTACAGTGCTGCCAGCCTCTTGGCTTTGAATATCCGTAGATGGTCGATAAAATTTCCGTAGATTGGGTACAAAAATCCGGAGACTCGCTAACTAAAAGACTAAAACAATAATAATTGAGGAGAGAGTCAAAAGTAAGAATACTTTATATTTCAAGGTCTTTAAAATTCTAAATACAAAATAATATTCTACATTGACAGTATGAAATATCTCTGAACATGTTTTATACATCGTCACTTCCATTGCTGCTGCTTTTTTTTTTAGGGTGGGTGCTATACATTATTTACTTTCTTTGTTGACATTAAATTTAGCATATCTTCGGTAACAGGAAATGTTAAATACTGGGAATACTTGGTCTCTCGGATATTAGCTAAGCCTTCTCGGAAGGCACTGCTTTGTAAGGCGTGCCAACGAGCGTGTCACCGTGCATAAAGAGTGCGCTGATAGTTCTGTACTATGGTCTTTTACGATCTATAAAATCTATAATCAAACAAAATATGAGCTTTATTTCAATAGTTCGTTGACACGAGCGGTTGGAAGGAAACGAGTAACAATTATTGACAATTCTGTAATGCATTAACAATATACACTCAAAGTTTAACAATGCACCAATATAAGGAAAATTCAACAAATTGTAAAAAATAGCAAAAACCGGCACATATTTTAACAAAATCCGAAAATCCTAATTTTTTTAAAAAATCCGTAGATCTACGGATAAATCCTGGTGAAGAGCGCCACATTGTTGAGACAGTAACAATGTCGCCGCACTGTAAGTACAGCGCCACCCAAAAATAATTACCCCACACGTAGGTGGCGTCCATAAACTGCGTAGTTTCATTTTGGCCCCCTGTGAAATTCCCCCTCCTCCTCCCCCCACGTACCACCTATTTGGGATGGCTCTGAAGCCTCTCCAGCCTCCACGTAGCCCAGCCAACCCCTCCCCCTAGACCGAGCCACGTAGTTTATGGACGCCCCCACATAATATGTTCATCGTAATAGACCTGACTACTCGATAATGTATGCATATTTCAGAATACTGTGACGAATTACTTTGGAGCCTTTGCAAAACAGAAACGAAACTGTCCAGCAGAGCGCGGTGCATTTTATAGTCAGTCTTAACGATCTGCAGCATCAAACGAAAATTTCTGTTTTACACGATATAAAAATTAATTACTCAGTCGCCATCAGAGAGAGCGGCGTTCGTTTGAGGGTTATGTTAATAACTGTTTTAGGAGGGCCTTATTGTAGACGTATGTTTGAAAGGATCCTAAAGGCGGATTTACACGGTTCACTGTTTTCAATCACTCCGGATGAATCACTCGCAGCGAAAGGAAAGTGAACAGTGTAAATAGAGGATCATTCAAAGTGATCGTCCAAGATGACGGATGAAAGAAAGTGGTTCGGGTTCAACTTTTCGTTCACTTTCGGTGTTTCAGTCGGATGAATCATCAAGCATGGACGCGTGTAAACAGTCAAAATATCGCAGTGAAACCTTCTCCTGGATCGATCACAATTGTTTGTTTCTGATTGTTATTGTTTTCAACACGTAATGATATTTAAATGGGGAGAAGAAACATTTGTCTATTTTAAAAATCTTCCTATAACGATGGTTTATAGAAAACTAAATTATGAAGTTAGTAATTTACTAAGTTAATGGAAATAAAAAACATATAAGATAGTGCTATGGAGGACATGATTAAAGAACTGAATCTCCCACTTTTGACAATGGAAGACATCAAGTGCAAAATTAAAACTATCCGAACAAGATGTTCCATCGAATTAACTAATGTTTTAAAATGAGAAAAATTTGATGCAAATTGTGCTGGTAAGTAAAGTGAATGTGTTTCAAAGCAGTTACCAATTGAAAGAAACCTGAGAGTAGCTTCAATTTAGCTGGAAGACATTTTTTCATTAATGTCCTGTTTTGTAATTCGTGGTGTATCTTTTGATACAAAAACTTTCTGATTCATACATTTGAAGATTATTTTTATATGCCATCTTGTCCTCCAATGCCCATTCTAGCACGTTGCAAGATTCAATTTCTCGTCCACAAAATTCTCTTTTGTCAATGAACTTTCTTCACGATGTAACTTATAATTCCTTAGGCGAAGTTTCTGAAAATTAAATCCACACCAACACACAAAAGTTTATTTATTGCCATCTTGAAGTGAATTGAATGCTTCATTTGTGATGATATGTGTAAACGAAAAGTGAATTCACTTTGTAGTCCCATGTAAGTTAACGGTCTACAGGATTATTTTTGACATTTTGCTGCTCCTCGGAATCACAAAGGTTGAGAAACGCCTATCTAGAGGAACCGTGCGTTAATGATTTTTATATATATACTAGCAGTTACCCGCGACTTCGTCCGCGTGGAAGAGTGTTGTAATATAAGATTTTGTTGAGAGGTCTGGTCGCTCAGTGGTTAGGGCGTCCAACTGGACATGGAAAAGTCCCCAGCTTGAATCCCAGTCTCCAGAGTGTTTTCATAGGTCCTTAGCTCGACCTTCACCTCTGGCACAGGTTGTTGTGTGATGTGAAGTGTGCCAGAATGCTCACGTGGTTCTGATTCCACGTTGAACTTAGGTCCTCTATGCCCAGTAGGATTACTGCGTTAGGTTAAGTGGCTACGAAAGGGGCTGATTGCGTAGACGTAATGAAGCCTTGCCACCAGGTCAATATGACCATACAATTAATTTTAGAGCTATTTTTATTGGTGATGGTAGTAATAAATACTGCAATAAAATAACAAAAATGTATTTGTTCCAAACAACTTCATCGAACTTTTAAAACAATAAAAATATTCTGTATGTTAGTAGTATTTTCAGTTTAATACATCGGTATATATATTGTAGGATTTGTTATTTTCTGAAAAAACATGTAAATTTTTTGCGCTCGGTACCCGCGAGCAGGCAACATATAGTTGACCAAAGGAAAAGCAGTGAGTATCCAAGTGTATTCCCACCAATTTCAACGTTTGACCTTGCGATTTATTAATTGTCATTGAAAATGAAATTTTTAATGGGAACTGTAATGTTTTAAATTCAAAGGGAATATTACTGGGAATAATTGGGATACGCGGAATTATAACGGCTTCCCCTTTAGATGCACCGGTAAGAATTGTCGCCTTCACAATGTTTCTTCCTAGTTCTGTGATGTGTAATCTGGTGCCATTACAATACCTTGAGGGGAGGGGGGGGGGGGTGTCGAGATTACGCATCAGGAGACTTCGAGTGCCAACCTTAAGCTCGAGTTTATGGGACGATAGCCCAGATAACTCGAAGGAATTTGAAAACTCGACGGGGTAGGTAGCGGCTTCGTCAGTTAACCTTACTGTATCGATGGAAGAGTGTGTTGTCACTTCCCCGACTATTTCCTCTAATATATATAAATATTTTATTTTTTTATTTTTTGCTCCAGAATCATTTTTCGGGGCAAGTATTGTCTTCTCACATAACCAGTTTTCGTCATTGATAATATTTAGTTGAATGCTCGGGAAAACATTAGAAATGAGCTCACGTTTGTTCAGGTGTTTCAGCAACTCGTTGCAATGCCAAATATGTGGCATATTGTTATTGCCGTCTTTTTGTTTGCTTCGGTGTTTCAGAAGCTCGATTGCCAATCCGCTTGCTCTTAGCAAGCACCGAGCTCGCGATTTTCCCGGTGTGATCTTCCAGACACCAAGCGTTCATTTTGGTGTTGTCGCCCAACTTGTGACTGCTCCGGCAATTCAGCATCTCCAGAAGCCGCAATACGTGCTAAGTGCTCAACCCTGTGCAACTCTGCTATAGGATTTGTTCCTGGGTTTTGGCTTTTTTCACAGCCGTAGTTTTCTTACATTTCATTGAGAGATTTGAATTTCGTTTACCCGGCATCTCTTAAAATTACTAATTTCAAGACTTGCGAATAAAAATTAATATAGTTTTAATTAATGGAAACTCAAAACGTCAAAATATGATGGAAGCGACTAAACATCCAAAAAATTTACTAACATTCAAAGAGCAAATAAATACCTAAGTGGCCCAAGGACGTTGATCTCGTTAAAAAATTGCGAAACTAAAAATGTATATATTTTTTTTAAGTGAACTTATTTGCTCTCTGAATATTAATTTTGTTTTGAAGATATGTGGGTTCCATCAATTAATTTTGTTTTAAATCAGAAATTTAGGAATTATAGTAATAATTGATTCTTTTATTCATAATGTTCAGTGTTAATGTTCGTTTCTCTATCTGTGAAAACAGTTGACTGCATGTAGATCAGTATACTATAGTTTGTTCGTTTCGATCCATTAATTCTTCTCTGAAATATAAATTACAATGTTAAAGTAGTAATAGATTCTTTATTCATAATAGGTTTCTGAATCTGCAAACAGAATTGAATGTCTACCGGCAAATCACCACTCTGCATTTCTGACTCTCCACTATCTGAATAAAACATTTATAAATTTCAAAAATTTACTTCTAGCAATGCCGTGTGTTCTGCTAAATCATCCAAGCTTATTATATATCTTTTGATACAATATCATTATAAAGCGATACATGACGTCACTAAAATGGTGCTCTTGAAAGAAGCTTAAACTATTAATAATGTTTCAGTTCTCATTTTGGTCCAGGCTCCATTTCAACAAAGTGAAAAACTCCGCTAATAATACCGCTAGAAAATCAAAGCTTCAATCACTCGCGCATTAATACATTAGAAACGTGAATTATTATTTCAGATCGCAGGAAAATAAATACTGAATACATATGAAACTTCATTCATTATTGCAGTTACATAATTAAAAAATTTATACTAAAATGCTTGTAAATTACAGTGTACAACGGAAAGTTCATAATTCTCTACAACTCTAAGACAATTTTTGTTAATATTGCTGGTCAAGCTTACATCGCGATAAGGTGACTGTTACTGCTCGTGATTTAGTAAGGCGTATAATGAAATTAATTGTGATAGTAATTTATGCTACACTAATTAGGAATCTTGATATAGAAAAATCTGTTACTATTCGAAATACAGTTCCAATGCATTTAATGTGTTGAGGTGTGTTCATAACGTTTGTAGCGGCAATATTAGCAGAGATAGTGGTTAGGTTGAAATGCTTCCTGGACCAGAATGTTTTTGTTACAGTATAAGGCAGAAGTCATTTAGTTATTATTAGTAATAAATAAGCAGCTTTCATAAGCTCCGTGTAAATGAGGTGTATCGCGTTGTAAACAACTTGCAATATTGCTTCATGAAACATTAAGTCTCTACGTTAGGCCATTGAATACATTCGTTTTAAGTGAAGGATTTACTGGAGTAGTTTACTGGCGATACATAACGTCACA
Source organism: Vandiemenella viatica (assembly GCA_031002005.1). Lineage (NCBI taxonomy): Eukaryota > Metazoa > Arthropoda > Insecta > Orthoptera > Morabidae > Vandiemenella > Vandiemenella viatica. The sequence continues at coordinate 10,154 of JARYHS010002634.1, forward strand.
ACGTGACATAGTGCTTATGATATTTGCTTAAATAACTGATAACTAAATTTCTCATGCCATTGGCTGTGACAAAAACATTCAGTTTTCATTATGGTCCAGGCTAAATATCAATGTAACCACAATATTATTGGCGCTACAAATTCAAAACCTCAACCACACGCGCATTGAAACAATTATTTTATCCTAAGTTAGCATCGTCGTGTATCGCGAAGTAAACTTGAACCGGATTTATTAGATATTTGTAGAAATTGAACAGTAAGTAAAAAGCACTGTTTCCTAAATCATAGTCTACTATTTGTACTGATTTATACAAAAATTTTGAACAAAAAAGGGTTTGTTAATAATTTGTAATATTACAGAGAATGTATAGTGGAAAAAAATAAGACACACAGGAAATAAATTAAACCGAGATAGAATGGAATCCGTAACAATTTTTTTAAATACGACATTTCGAGCACCGCCATTTTACACTTTTAGTAAATCGACTTTCGTGCTGGTATAATCATAGCATTTTACGTTGTTTTATTCCAAGCTCTGATTTTTCACATTTAGTATATTACGATCGAAATTATGGTGCAATATTTGAGATGTCATACTAACGCAAATGAAAAAATCTCTTTACGAACTTAACAACAGTACCTACCTTTTTTAATTTAAGGTTAAGTACATATTTACAATTCCTGCTTTCAAACTATTGTTTGTCAAGTGCATCAGTTTTATGGCTTTTAAACTAAACAAAAACTTGCATATGTAAGAAGGTTTTCACTACTTTTATTTCTGAAAAAGCAGTGTTTGCGATTTATGTAAAAAGCAAAGAGTAAACGTTGCACGGCTGTCTACGAAGTAGGAAACTCTTTGTTGCTTCCGAATTGATATTAATGGCAATTTCTTAAAGAACTATGCGTTTTTGCGGGATAAAATCTATCCTATAACACTTCGCACGCAATTAACTGACTTCATGCCAAATTTCATTTAAATATGTTGAGTTATTAAGGCGTGATTGACTGCAGACGTACATCCAAACACACATCCGAACTTTCTCGTTTTCTCATTTATAGATATATAGATTTCTGATGGCTTGTAAGGGTTATGAGCATACGCGACATAACACCAAAAGAAGTAGGGCCTAAATCGCAAAATGTTCACAGATAACGGACTAAATTGTAATTTCGTGTTATTCTTTACCTCTCAGTTGCCGCACAGTACAAAAATTTGTGACGAAGGTGTTGTGTCCAATGTAGTCACAATGCATCCAAAAAGGATCCTGACATCAGAAACCATTAAAATGGTACAAATCTGCGATTCGTTACAGCAAATTTGTCTACAAAATAGTGCTAAGGAGCGTGCATAAACTACGTGGATCGGTCTAGGGGACGGGAGGGGTTGCCTGGAAAGCTACGCTGGGCTACGTGGGTGCGGCGGTGGGTTCCGAGCCAGGCCACGCAGCTTTCCATTCATATTATTTGTTACAGATAAGGGAGCATCCATAAAATACGTAGCTCCATTTTGGCCTCCGGTGTACCCCCCCCCCCCCCTCGCAGCCCGACGTGGCTTTTGTCTCTACCCCCTCCTTCCCCTACCACGTAGCACGTTGCTTTATTCACTTTTGATTCCAGAAAACATTTTGTACTGTTTTCTCTTGTCAGACTATTTAAATTACATACAGAGATAATTAAATGACGGAAATAAATATTCAAATGCTGTTATGTGTTCTGTACATCATTTTAACTGTGAAAAATGATGTGAATCGAAAGCTACGTGGCCTAACTCGGAACAACCCCCCCCCCCCCAAAAAAAAAAAAAATTGCTCAGCGTAGCCTTCCAGCCGACACCTCCCCCTCTTTAGACTCAGCCACGTAGTTTATGGACACTCCCTACAACCAGTTACAGAACACACAACAGCATGCGAATATTTATTTCAATTATTTAATTAATCTGCGTATGTAATTTAAATAGTCTAACAAGAGAAAACAGTACAAAATGTCATCTGGAATCTCCAAGAAAAAAAGCTATGCCAGGGAGGGGGGAAAGGGGTTCACAGATGGCCAAAATAAAGCTACGTGGTTTATGCATGCTCCCTAGGGAATAATTAAAAGGGAAAGTATTATATATTCAAATTGTTTTCGACATTTTAAAATTCTGCTCTTAATATGAAATAATGCACGCGGAAATTACACACATAAATCTGTACATGAGATAACAACGATCTAGCAGTTAAAGAGAATTAGGTTTAATTCTAGATGGGGATACCGCTCGCCTCGCGCTGTTAACGTGACGTCATCGTGACGTCACGTTCACGTACAATCATCATTTATAATTGTATTGTGCCCTCGCTACGCTCGGTCACAATAATTTAAAGCTATACAATATCAACATAAACTGATATCCCGAAGGTAGATCAGAGGCAGGCGGCCGCTGGTAAGCGGCCGCAGATGTCCGATAACACAACCGGATGTTCAATGTTTCAGGTGAAGCTCGCATTTCAATAATAAATTATCTGCTGTTAACTTCTACAAGTAATAACACGTATTTTATGCAGATGACTGTACGTGAACGTGACGTCACGTTAACAGTCGCGAGGCAGCGGTATCCCCATCTAGAATTAAACCGAAATTCTTTCATAAAGTATCACAATTTGTACGAGAAGTAATTACAGGTAGAAAAAAACACAATTAAAGCGGAAAACTGAAGCAAAAAATGTTACTCAAGAAAGGATTAAAAATTGAAACTTCCAACAGCAACAATGTCACTTTAAAAACTGAATTCGGTGACAATGCTTCGCACAGCATGGATAATTATCTAGAATCGTAAATGGCGAGTGGAAGGAAATTCTCCAAACACGAAGCCAGCGTGATTTAAAAACATTTCGGTCTTGGAGTATTTTTTATTGTATTTAAGAATGCGCCACACAAACTGCTTCAGTAGGTAAATTTTAAACAATATTATTGCTGAATGTAGTGCACAATATCAGGACAGAAAGGAAGGCTTGCTGACGCCATGAAAGCTACAGGTCAACGAAAATCATGTTAAAAACAAAAGTAAAAGGTCTTTCACCATGATTTTGCCAACTTACCAATTCTCGTTAGACGAAATAGCTGCACCCAACTTCGACAAACCACACAATGGCCGACTGCAAGCGCTCTGGTGGCCATCAGCGGAACAAACGGTTTCAAATTTTTCCACGAAACCCTTCCATAAATTACACCAATCTTACAAGAGAAACAATGCAGCATGCTTTTATTATGATTTTAATGATAGTTATTATTCATTACCATTTCATTTATAATTATTTTAAAAATGAGAACACTAATATAGAAACATTCCTGATTATTACGTAAATCAGCAGCAATAATTAACAAAAACTCGATTATGTTCTTTCAAGTGGCTCTATGAAGTAATAACAGTAATATTATCGGCTTGTTCAAGGGATTAGATTGCACTAACTACGAAAACTGCTGCACTCAGGCAATTACAGGTTCACTACAATATTTCTTGTTACGTTAGACGCTGTTCTGCCATGATTTTTTCTTTTATTCTAATTGAAACCCCGTCAGAGCTATCAGTCCTACATAAAACTATTTTACTAGGCCTGTAGGTGCCAAACTTGACTATCTTCGCCTAAAAATGGTCCGAAGTGGACATGGGCGCCGGGAGGGGGGGTGCAAGGGGGTGCACTTGCACTCCCCTGCTATGGAAGAAAATACACAGAAAAAGATTAAGAAACAAAAATTCTATTATTAAATTCACTGTTTGAATAATAACTTAAGACGGCTAGGTTGTTGTCCAATTTGTTCAACACCTTGTCAATAAATTCGGTATCCTTAGTTAATAAGTGCTATATACAATGTATAAAAAAAAAAAAAAAAAAAAAAACAGATGCACCCCCCTTAAAGTAATCCTGCCGGCGTCCATGGAAGTGGAGTGCGATCCCTAGTTGTTGTTTTTATAATAAATTCGGTACGACTGGTTTGATTGTTGCTGCTGCAGCTGTAATGATGTGTCCGTTACTCCTCGTATTATTAACAGCGGACACCACCCGTCAGTGTGGCTGCGGGAGGTATCCCCCCCCCCCCCCCCCCCTCCCTTCAGACCGTCCAAATTGTGGAATTTAGTTGGTTTTTCGCAATCACCTAGGTGATTTCTGGGGCGGGTCGCAACATTTGCTTCATAAACTAAACATTTATTAAACAAAAAATACAATTATCACACAGAACACAAGTTACACATACCGCATACAGATGCCAACACTTTCGTAGCTCCTCCCATTGGAGTAGGATCACCAAACAGTCTGCACTGATGAAGACGTGAGAATTAACAAGAGCTCACGAGATTCCTAAAGAGGCGACATCACCACTGACAAAATCACCAGAAACTAGCAGAACGGATGAAATAAATTTTTGTCACGAACAAAATGTAGTCGGTCTCAGCATCTTTATTAATCAATACTGCTTCCTTTTTTTATATACTAATTAAGTAGAGTTAGCAAAACATCTAAAACCTCAATGATAAACTATATTAATGTATCTAAATTAAACTATATCACCAAGTAGTCATCACTACAACTTTAAAAATGTATCAACAGATTTATAAGCGAGTATAGGGTCTATTATGCCACCATTAATTTCGGGACATGTTTTAACCCCTGTCAGGCTGAACGTTTGTGTCATCAGATATTGACTGAATACAGCAAACTGCAGTCAGCGGACAGAACTGCAGACCTGGTTTATAACTTCAGAACTTATCGACTTAGCTTACAGGTATGCTTTATTTTTATCAATTCATCTCTTCATTTTTATTCGGTGTAAGAAATAAATAATGAGCACAACAACTTAAATACAGTCACTGTACCTGCTCCTATAAACAACATGAAACTTCGAACTGAAGGAAATACGATGTTCCAGAAAGCTGGCAACACTGAGCGGCTCCGTGTGTTCGTGTACTTACGATAACGGGGCGTCCATAAACTACGTGGCTCGGAATAAGGGGGGGGGGGGAGGGGAAGTGGTTGGCTGGAAAGCAACTGCGGGCTACGTGGAAGGGGATTCCGAGGCAGACCATTTAGTTTTCCATTCATATTATTTCTCACAGTTAAAATAAGATACAGAACAAACAACAGCATCTAAATACTTATTTACGCAATTTAATTACCTCCATATGTAATTTACGATAGTCTGACAAGAGAAAACAGTACAAAATGTCTTCTGGAATCAATAGGGAAAAACGGTACGTGTTACGCAGGTGGGGGAGAGGGGGGGAGAGGGGGGAGGAGACAAAAGCCACGTTGGGGCTACGTGAGGGGGAGAGGGGTTCACAGGAGGTCAAAATGGAGCCACGTGGTTTACGAACGCTCCATAGTCAGAAGCGCTTATTTTGTTACTGGAATAGCAACGTCGGGCAATTCTGTAACTATCAGTTTAATTTAACATTTTTTAAAATTCTAATAAATGTGAAGACGCAAATGTGATCACATAGAAATGGATTTTAACGAAAATAATATTTCTGTCAGGGATAGTCTCTTTCAGGGGCGTAGCTACAATGGGGCTAGGCAGTGCAGTGCACTGGGGCCCCTACGCCTTGGGGGCCCCCAAGCATACCTCAAGGGGAACCAAAGCGCATCTCTGGGGGCCCCCAAGCGCAGTTTAGATGGCCCACGAGCCCTCTGGGCCAACTGGCGACCTTTTTACTTTTTTTTTAGCTTTGCCGTCGTCTAAAGGGGCCCCTGAAACGCAGAAACCCCCCCTAAGGGCCCTGGCTGCTCAGGGGGGCCCCCAACCACTGCTCAGGGACCCCTAAGGTCAACTCAAGAGCCCCCATCCTCAACTCAGGGGGCCTATACCAGCACACAAAGCATAAAAAAGGTCGCCCTGAGGGCCCAAAATAAATTTTTTTTGCACCGGGGCCCTTGTTGACCTAGCTACGCCACTGGTCTCTGTGTCGAATACAGGTACCTTCTTGAATTGTACTTAAATGGCCAGGGTGCCGAATTTACGTTTCTCTCTACAAATTGATTTTCAATCATTCTAAAGGAACCTCCGTGCTGTTTACAAGTTAACGCTAAGGCGCTGCACTGGTAACCTTAAATTAACACGTGGAGTCGGTCCTCAGTACTTACGATGTACTTAGGAGTCTGTAGTGTATAATGTAGTGGGCACACATTGCAGTCCATCACTTGCTAAGCACTTCAAGTAAAGCCGACTAAAGTTCAAAAGGGATTTTTTCTTACGACTTTACGCCTCGTCGACGTCGAGGACATTATGGGCGGGAAAGAGCTGAGGGCTAAGAACGGGAATGAATTCGGCCGCCGCCTTGTGAAGGAACCATCCAGGTATTCTCCTGGAGTGATTTATGGAAAATATGTAAAACCAAAACCTGGATGGCCCGCCGGGGATTCGAACTCGCGACCTAGCGAAGGCGAGGCCAAAGCGTTACCACTCACCCACCACGCTGGCTATCAAATTGTTTTGATACAACAGAATTCACTAGGGACTCGCGACTTGTGGCACCCACGGGACCGCATCTGAGTCTGGAACGTCTATTAACTTACCTCTAGATCTCCGTTGGCCAGGTTCTCTCTGACCCTTGATGGTATTTTAGGGTAGGGTATCTACTACAGGAGCCTGTGACATTCAGAATGACGACAGTAGGAGCAAATGCTGAAGTTAATTGTTTTAATTGTATATTTTTGCACTTACGACATATTAGTAACTATTATGGAGGTTGGAGATTAGAAAATCACCATATTATTGTAGATGTAGGTTCTAAGGGACCGCGGTACGTGCTGATAACTATTGGTAGGTTTCGTCATTATATACACATAGGTAAAAATATTAGGCAGCCGTAAGTTGGTAGTAGGCAGAATTATTTTTGTGAATTTAGTGTTTCTCTGGTTGAAAAAGTAGGACGGAAGCATTACACTGAAAGTGCTAGTGTTGGTAACGAAGCATCAATGAATACCAATAAATACCTAGAGGAAAAGATTTGTTTGATAAAAACAGTACATAAATTCAGTAACTTCGCTCGCCGACATATAGAATTTTTTGAAAGTTTCTTACTGACTAAAGTTGATCTGTGAGAAAACAAGAACTGAGCTGTCCGATAACAATTATGTCGTTGCGTCAATAATTCATACACTATATCTGACTTCTTTTGAGAGGCAAGGAATAACTTGAAGGTGTTCTTAAACACTTGACAATACAAAATGAAATTTTCGGCTAATGTGGAAATGTCATGATTGACGTAAATAATGCCAGTATCCTGTTGGACAGACGAGGTAAAAAATTCCATTGATGTTAGTTTTTCTGACGGTTAAAAAGTAATGGTCCCAGAAGAATTTTTAGGTTCTGTGGAACTGACTGCCATGAACAGTAAAACTTGCAACTGAACATTTTGTATAATTCAGAGATCTTGAGCCAAAAAAGTGTATTGGACGTGGATACGATGTATGTTCCACTGTGAGGGAAATGAATGGTGTTCATAAAATAATACATAACAGGTTATTGATTAGTTAAAATTAATTTTAAACAAATTACGCAAAAGTAACGCCTTCGTATTTTTCGCCTCGAAATATTATCATTAAAAAATCGTAATTTTGATTTATTGCAATTTTTATGATGTTTTTAAATTATTAACGTTAAACTATTTTTTATGAAAGCTGTTTTATTTTTCGGCATACATTGCACCATATCGGAATCACCATTAAATAACAGACATTTAATTTAATTACGTTCGCGTAGATGTCCAACTGACATTTTCCCTCTGTATTTGGAAATTTTAAAATATCTTCATTTTATCTGGTAAATTGTTCAGCACCTCCTTCGGTAATTTATTCCGATCTCCGATTCCCTTACCTAGAATAAATTTTCCTAATCCCTTATGACGGAAATCAAGTTGCAGCTTGTTAATATAGTTTCCCTCCCCATCAATTATTCTTCATTCTTCGCCCACATATCATATTCCTTTGACTTCAACTCCAGCTTCTTCGTCATATCAGCTATTGACTATATTCTGCAGTAATTTACACGTACAAATCTAGCTACCCTTCTATACACCCTCTCTACATTCAACGTTTATCCCAGAAAGGCAAAATATAAATTAAATATTACATTTGAAGGGCCATTCACCGGAATATACCGACCAGCCAAAATATCTAGGAGTCACTATAGATAGAGGTCTTACTTAAAAGAAGCACCGCCATATAACTTCAGCTAAATAACAAACTAGGAAAAATATATTTAAAAAAAATTATTGCAGCCAGTGGGGAGCAATTTCGGTGACTCTGCATACATGTCCTAATGCACTCTGTTTTTCCATTGCAGAGTATGTCGTTCCTGTTTGGAACTGATCAGCTCAATCAAAGAAATTAGATATAGACTTGATTGAGACTTGTCGGGTAATGACTGACTTTACGAAAACAACCCCAATATATATATATATACCATATAAAGACGCTGGTTTTGTTTAACCGAATTCCCACTGTAGCTCGCACGAGTATACAGAGAGAGTCAAGCAAATGCTCAAAGAGAGGCACGTAATGTATCGGATACCTAACCCTAATAGACTAGTCTCCAAAACTCGCTTCCCATACTGCACAAATATCAATCCTCCATACTGGTACCAAAACTCTGAGGAACCTTCTGATGTAAAATGGGACAGTTAAAAATAGAGAACCCTCAGCTGTATAAGAACAGGAGTGGTTCCACTAGAAGCTAACATACATAAATGGGTATGAAAACAGGCGTCCGGTTTGGATGCGAAGAACAGCAGACCATGGATCATCTCTATGCTTGCACGCAGTGCGAATTTTCAATGATATTTGATGACCTATGGGCAGAAAGAGATACTAACACCTTTTCCAACAAACGCTTATGATGTCCAAATACAGAAATAAGAACAACTCCCTCCGACCATTTCTTTCCCAGAGGGTGGTGCAGCAGGCAGACTTATTATTGCGTTTAGTGGACGTTTAATGTAAATAAACCTTGTGGAATTAAGACTGATCATCTTCATGGATACCATCTATTTTCTTCTCTTGCCTGTATATTGGTTACTTGACACCACTCACTTATTAAAGTAGTAAGAACCATTGACCAAAATAATTTATGATGGTTGCGGGTTATTCAATCGCAAAGTGAGGTAGAGATTATCCGCAAACTACCGAAATAAAAGCCGACTAGCTGAGAAATTCGTATTTAATGGTCGAATGTGAAATCGCCATAACTAAAGATGAATAGCTATAACTCCAAAGGAAAAGACTGGCATAGTCATCACCACACTTAGCTGGACGAATAAAATCAACCAATAGCAGTAATGCGATAGCAATAGACAAACTAGCTGATCACAGGCAGGTAAGAACACTTGAGATGATAAATGCTCCGTGGCTGCTGTATGAGGTCGAGAAATCTGAATTGAGGAGGGCCACAGCCAATTCACTTGACGTAAATAAAGAGCAGTTTATACCAGTTACAGGTGACTACTAGACTCGCAATTGAGCACTTTGGAAACAAACAACTGATGCGTACTTGGCGCATGTGTTATTCGTTTGATTTTGGAATATCTCAATCTTTCAACCAATATAGTAAATTCTATTCCTCACTTCACAGTAGGTCCCATATTACACATTATTATTTAAACAATGATTAATATTCATAGTCTTCCAACTATTTGTAATCCAATTTCCTCACTTCCCTTCTACATTCCCTTATCATCGTTTCCAGTAAATGAATGGTTTTGGAACTGTCTCTAATCATCACTTGTCCAGTGTCTTGCCACGTTAAATTTGCAAAGATATATACATTCAAGGTCTTCAGAAAGCAGTTCGTCCTTAATCCTAATAAGCTATTGGTCCTCATATTTGTCTTCATTCTGTGTTTAACTATTCATATAGATATCCTTATCTCTCTGTAACTGTTCACAGTCTTTTATCACTTTTAATCTATTCTACAAAATTATGTCATCTGCAAACAAACTAATTTCTGACTATAGACCATCAACACAATCGTTAATTAAAATATGGTAATGGAAAATAATAGTACCCATACACTATCCTGCAGCATTCCTATTTTCACTTCCACCCCCTATGATAATTAATATCTTAGCCCAACACTTTGATTTCTACATTTTAAGAACTCCCTCTCCCATTCCAATAGTTTATACCTTTTTTACCATCATTTAGTGAGCCACACTGTCAAATCTCTTGGAAATATCTAATTCTATCCAATGAATTTGGCCTCTCGTGTCTATCTCATCTGAAATATCCTGCTTATAGACCACCAACTGATATTAATATAAATATATTTTCCTTAAGATCTATGGCTGATTTGCAAACCAGTTTCTTTCCTCACAACAATTTCTGGTGTGTTTTCATATCAACCTCTCCATAAATTTTTCCTGATATCGATGGCAAACTAAAGAACCTGTAATTTTTTCAACTTCTTGTCGCCTTTTATTTATGGATCAGTGCTACCATCGCACTTTTGTAGTCATCTACTAACTCTCAGGTATGAAGACGCAATATAAATAATATATCAAAATATTGTAGAATATCATAAACTCTTGATACCACTTTAATACACCTGTAGAAATGTTTTCCAAACCAGCCCCTTTACACTTTTTGCGAATTATTAGTAGCCTTCCCGATCTATTTCCAATTGTTTAATTTTTCTTTGAAATTCCCTCTCATCTCAATCCCAGAACGATAGTGCCTTATGGTATCACTAAGCCAGTCTGTTTTATTGGTAGTAAGTCACTCTTAAAATTTGAATGTGAATAATGAATGTCATCTGTGAGAGATACTAGTGTTAATAGAGGCGATTTACACGTGGAACGTTTTAAACAAAAGTTGAGTTCGGTAGTTATTTATAATTATTTGCATAAGGAATATTGTCGAAAAAATAGCATTCAGAAGATGAAGAGTGGAAAAAAAAGCACCTGGTACGATCTATAGCCCTTCTTGTAAAATTATGGTAATATGATTTCTAAGTTAAATGCTTACTTTGTGGTGAAAAAATTGGCGAAAAAGAAGACGTACAGAGTTATAGCAATTGAAAAATTGACATGGATTACTTTGCATTTGAATATGATATAGTAGCTGCTCAGACTGCAAATACTTTACAACTTTCAGAAGCATTAATCATTTTTAGTGCATCAAATACCGTCTCCCAGAAAAATTGAAGAGTCCGAACAGAAAATTTTATTGTTTCATAAAAAAGCAGACGATTTCGATGCACCGAATTGTTAAACGATTATTAGAAAAGGTGTTAAGACTGTTATCCTATTTTTAGGCGGTGAACCATTACTATGTTTTTAAAATTTACATTTAAATATTGCAAGTAACGAAAGAAAAATCAGGAAAAAAATTGATACCCTTTAGCAGAAATAAAAGTTTAATGCCTTTGAGTCTTTTAGAAAAATCGATTCATTATGACTCAGACGTGATCCTGCACCTGCCAACTTCAATGATTTACTGATATATTGTAGAAGATTAAAATCTATGTCTAAAATAATTTTGTTTATTTTCGGAGAAACCTTTTAATGTAATAGCTTAACGCCCTCAAAATTAGGAATGGCAAACGAAGATTTTACTGTGTCATGGAGAAAATACTACTAAATTTTGTTACGAAAAATTGAAGAAAGTATATATTAGGGGTCTACAAAAAACAATTTTAAAAATTACAAAATTTTGTGCTGGTGAAACTACCCTCTGTTTCTCAAAATTTCGGTTTTGCGCTATACAAAAATCTTGTAATTTCAAAAATCTCTAACATTGTGGTTAAAAACCGTAAACAACAACAGAAAGATAGTAAAACGTTATACATTATAATTTGTAGACTGATTGTAATTAGTTCCCATTTTCTGATATTAATATTCGGAGATGGCACTAGCCTGACATTGTAGAAACTGTCTACTGTGACCATGGAAGCAGTCGACTGCATGATCGTTATTGTGTACACATTGCAATTAAAAGAGTCAGATAGCTACATTTTAAAAACCGCAGTTAAACGAAATAAAATAACAGCATCAAATGTCAGCACTCTTAATCTCACAAAAGATTCCAATTTTTCTTAATAATTTCATGTGTCTTTACAGGAGTATCGCAAATTGAAACGCATGAAAATCTGGACCAGAGAGCATATAGACTGGAAGCTACGTATAAAATATGGCGTCGCAATTTCGATGTATTTGTGGCTTGGGTAGCGAGACGGAGAAGAATTTTATACTGCAAGTTATAAAACAATTATCTCAAGTTGGATTCATCACGACAGTAATAGGGACTCATTGAAATCAAAGAAGATTAAAAATAAGTGTAGGAAAAACTAACATTTTAGGTTATATCGTGGAATAGTAGTTTATACTGGTACAGGATATATTCAATGCAATAAATGTGGATTTATTTCCATCCGCAATGAATAATGACGATATTAACATGAAAACATCTTAAATTATTAGAAAAAACTTTTTTCATCGTGCCATATCCTGTAAGGAGCTACAGGCTGTATTCCAACAATACCACAACCACTGCTAATATGGCTGCTGAAAAATCATAATTTCTGACATACGTGCATTAATACATCCACTGTAACGCGTTCAGAAATTTGACCCGTCTTCTTCTCATTTTGCTGGAAATTCGCTCCAAATAAAACCACAATTATTATGCTCAAACAGACTACATTTTCCATTTTGCGTAATCAGTTCATGTATATTGTAGGAGAAGAATAGAAACTGGTTATTGTCTTCTTAGCGATTGTGGTTAGGTTAGAATGACTCCTGGACCCAAGAAACAATTATGTAGAGCTACATTTAATGGCGTACTAAATATATTGACTGAATTTCATTCAGCCCGGTAGTTGAAAGACACCTTTAAAGTAACAGGTTAGGCCGGTAATTGAACGGCTAAGTAAGTTAGTTAGCTGCAACATACACACTGCAAGATAGACAAAGCCTTAATGAGAAGAATTCAAAAGAGCTGTACCAAATGTAATCGCTACACTTCGAAAAGTGTCAAACTCTCTTACTACTTTCCAAACTCTTTATAAAAGTATCTATGACTTTAAAAAAAAATTAAACATAGGTAAAAGAACTTATTTACTCATGCATATCTGTAAAATGGAGTCGCGATTGCGATGTATTTATGGTGTTGGTAGCGGTGTGAGGAAGCATATTGTACTGCATATAAAAACAGAATTTATTAAACTTACCAATTATCAATAGATTACGTACAGATTTACACTCAGCATCACGTACTTCGTGATTATCTTCACAATAAAGTTATGTCTGATATATCAGTGCGTGTAGAAATGATTCACAGATACTTTTATTCCGCAATGACACTAGACAAGGATGTTACAGTCATTTTGTGTTCATTCAAAAATAAATTCTGTGCCTTCGAGTCTCTAATATTTACTTTAGAAATTTAAATGTTTCCAGCGTCATACATGAACGATGCGGAAGAATATAGTATAATGCAATTTGGTGTGGAACTCATACACAGGTGCTAAAAAATTACTTATTATGAATGATGAAAGAGTACCTAGTTGATTTACGATAGTTATGCTACCGGATCCGAAAAATCAATTAACATGGTACGCATATTATTTGTGCTCTAATTCACAATAAAGTTCTGTAAATGTTGTAGATCAGAGACTTAATATGGCATCGATTAACAAACGACAGTAATCCCCGTCGTCTCATCAAAACCCCACAGAGCCCGCTTCAGGGGACTAGCTGAGCATAGGTATCAAATCAGCTACTTAATTAACAAAATGCATTGCGCGTTATTTTATAGGTGCATAATTAGACATTATCACCCACACTGAAAATAAAAAATTCTTTTCCCTTCACCGTTGAATAAAATGAATCCATTGATTTTTGCATATAAATAGCAATGTGACAGACTTCCTGTAGTCCTTTCCTTCCCTTTAATAATAATAGTTTCTTCCGCTGGAAATTTGGAAAACTCGTAACATAAGAATAAACAGCCCAAAGAAAAACTGGCACGAATAATTTATAGACATATTGTGGCACATACCTTCTTTATAGACATAACAGACAAAAGCAGATAAAGATCTGTTGCCACAGATCTAACTATCTGAGGTGTATACAGTCTCTACCACTCTGTCAAATAATAGGTAGAGCATGCTGAACCATGATATATCACAAGCAATGTTGTATAATATAGTGAAGTAGGCTACACATTTAAGCCTCATGTAAGGAATTTGCCTATTCGAAACAAGAAAATTCAAAGCAACCCAAAAGAAAAGCATTGACATTATTATTAGGTGATAATGTCCAATTAGTTTCATAAAAGTGAAAAATTCTTTTAATTCAACAGTTTTATGGAAATGTTCTCGCACGCTCGGATTTCCAGCGATAGATATTAATGTGCAGGGCCGCATTTAAGCATAGGCTAGCTAGGGTGTAGCCTATGCATCACAAAAAGGGGGGGGGGAGAGAGGCGCGCCACAAAGATGCCAGGGAGCCACCGGTGTGGTCGGACGGGCCCCGCCGCCGCCTAGCCCAGTAGTAGAGCTTAAAAAAGGGGGGGGGGGGTGTCACCACATGTATAACCTAGGGGCCCACGAGGTCTAAATGGGGCCCTGTTAACATGGCTAGGCTGCCGTTAGCAGAATTGCCAACTGCAACGTTGAGACAAATAGCTGAGTGCACCAATACCAACGCCAGCTAATGGGTGTTTACGAAATCCCCTGCAGTTGTGGCAGTGTTTATATCGGCGAGACAGGTCGCACTGTGGCGGAGAGACTTAAAGATAGCATCCGCCACTACAAATATAACAACAGTGACAAACTTTCAGTCATGAGTGCAGTGAAATACTTCTTCCACCAACCTATTTGAGTCGGAAGGACAGGAAAGATAAAATTAGAGAAATAAGGTGCCGGACTGATTCTTATATGAATTCTTTTTTCCCTCGTACCATTAGGGATTGGAATGCACAGCAAAGAGATTAGCTTTGGTGCTGAGCACCCTCTGCCACCCACAATTTTGTGAATTGCAGAGTATATATGTAGATGTAGAAATCCGCCGTAGTCCGCCATGCTATTAATACCGGGTATGAAGTAAATTTCAAGAAACGAGGCTACTGTGGAGAGAATTCAGTGGTGGCCCCGACGAGTGAAAGAGGCAGCAGAAATTTTAAAAAACACCAACAACATCAACGAAGATAGCGGCCTCTTACTCTGCGATGCTTGGCGCTCGTTGCTATGTCAACATAAACAGTATCTCTGACGAAGGCTGGAGGATACCAGCCGAAAGCTTAGGTAATGAAATAAATAACGCGGCATAACCCGAAAGTCAATTAATCATGAACAAAGATGGCCGTGGAAGTCTGAGGAATCATTTAATACCAACGCTGTACATAAGTGGTGTTTCTAAGTAGCAACAGTTTTAATCTTAATTTTGTTTGAAGCATCGTTATTTCTTATAAAGTTTACAGCTCGCAACGCTAGGTCTCCAGTTATATGTTGTGTTGACATATAGTATAACACGTCACTTTTAAGTTCTAGTAGTCAAATCAGAGGGTTAAGATCATAAATTTTCACATGCCGGATCTACAGGAATAGAAAATTTGTTCTGTGAGTGGAGGAGAGTGCTGATACAGCTGAGTCTAATAAAGGTACAGTTTGACATGCAAAACATCCTGCATTCTTTTAACACAAACGTTATTATTATTCTTTTTCACTGTATGCGTTCTTCTGTTGAACACTTGTTGCAATCAATATTTGTTTAAATAAAAACTTATCGTAATGTAAATCTAATTTGAAATATTTTTTGACTATAAACATCAACCTATTGTCACACAGAATATTTTATGGAAATTTTATTCTGAGTTACTCAGTTTCACTAAAGTTTTCTTATTCTATTTTATTGACATTCGGTTTGAGACCATACAGCCATTCTACATTTTTACAGTGCTTCTTACATCCATTTGCGTAACTTATCTATTCACACATTTCCTTATCTATATTAGGTTAACTTATTGCAGGGAACAATGTATTAAAAATTTTATTCCCGAATTATGGTTTTACCTTCTATAGTTAAGCAGCAGACTAGGCATGTTTATCACGTCAGAAAATATTGCACTCGTAAAATACAGTGAACAGTTATATTTTGAAACATAATAAAGTATAAAAATGTCTTACTTTTCTTTGAACAGTTCATATGTATTTTGCATGCTCCTCATTACAACGTTGATTTGAGTATTAAAATTCCCAGAACATTTCTGACTTTCTTGCTAGAATAATCTAAACATACATACATCGACAGTGACAAATTTCGTCTATTTGTCGTTTTTTGCTGTGTTCAGGTTAATACTACAAAACATAATGAAGCTTACTCCAAAGATATTAGCGCTACATCACGATGATCTAATTCAGCTGATTTCTGCCTGTGTCGGTCGATGTATCTCCACAAGTATTTTCCGATTTGGCAGTGACTATAGTTTCGTACTATCGCAAAATTCGAGTAGGCAAAGAAAAATTGTTGATTTTTGTAAAGACTTCATTTTCTCCTGAACACAGAAAAACATTACAAGCTTATTTATCATAACGAGTCTTGTCTGGTTTACTACTTAAGATGTATGTTACCCAGAAACGAACTTCCAGTTTGGGGCTTATTTTTGAAGTACTATAGTACAAACACTAAAAAAATAATGTTAAATTAACACTCCACCGTAAAAAAAAGGCGACAAATTAAATCGAAGAAAAAAAAAGTGTAATGAACTCAGCACAAAACAACTTCCTGAGTTTCTAAGGTATGAAACAGCCGAGATATCCGACTGAATGATTTTAAGTTCCTAATCGATAAGTTATAGCCGGCTGCATAGTGGGTATCTCAAATCCCATATGAAATTAATGCCCTACATCTCGACAGTGTCCATGTGGCATGGATACAACAACTTTGTTTTATTTTACATGTTTACATAACCCAGCGATTCTGATCCTTTGCGGCATTTCCGTTTGGAAACAAGATATTCGCTACTTAAACCATTCTGCTGTAGGAACAAGTTGATTTTTGGTCCTGGCTATACGTCTCGTTGCTCGTCGATGCCGAGGTCATTAGAGGCGGGAAAGAACTGGGGGAATGGAACGAAGAGGAATTCATCCAAGGACTTTTTAAAGAAATATCTCGGCATTCGCCTGTAGTGATTTAGGGGAAACA
>JARYHS010002639.1:0-66734 GCA_031002005.1 Vandiemenella viatica
TGGTAAAGTGTTTACATATTTTGTTGGCTGGTTAGCTTATCATTCATGTAACACAACCAGGTAACAAGGAACAACCTTTCTCACTCCTATTGGCTCAGTTGCAACTGTTCAATACAATCGCAGGACAAAAAATATTTTCCTCCACCATATGCTGCAGTTTTGGAGTCAGGTTCGTCACAGAGACTGCAAGCTTAAGTAACTAGTTTTCAGTACTGGTGAGGGTAAACAAAATTATCCGCTTCAATTCAATGTAGAAGTCAGAAGTTATCCACAGTCAAGCAGAGCAGCAAGCTGCAGACTGGCACATATTTCTATTCTAATACTGAAGTGTCACCAGTTAAATTCTCTCTTTTTACGTTGAGACTGTTCAATATCATGTTTCTGTATGAGTATTTTACTTTCTGTTTAGTTAGGTTTGATTCAGGTGTTTAAATTTGATATGTTGAATCATCATACTGATGACTAGAATGTGAATTATATCATAATGATGATTGTGGGGTAGACAGGGTTCTTACTCTTTTAGCAAAAGAAAAATAAGGCCCTTTGTAAGGCAATTTTCATATTTTTAAGGCTCTAATTAACGTAATATTAAAACGTTATGAAAAAAATAATATGCAACTTACAGCAAAGAAATTAAAAATTCATGTTAAGATTATGATGAATAAGCTTAATTGAGTTTATAATTAATAAACAATAAATTTATTATACATTTACTTTTGTTTTCACACAATACAGTGAATATTGAAACTTTTTCCCTTTTCATATATTAAACATAAAATAAAAAAAAACTACTATAGCCCGGAAAACTGACACAAGGGAAAAAAGAAATAGTACCACCTTAGTAATAGAATTATAACATATAAATACATAATGTAACTTAATTTGTTTTATACATTATAGCACATTAGCAGTTTACATCAGAGAAAGGACTGCCAAATTGTCAGCTCAATTACTTATTGGATTTCAGGTATAATGTTGAATGACGAAGACTCACCCCCCCCCCTTTTTGAAAGCTACATGTAAAGAAAACTTTAAAGATGAAAAATTTTCCATAGGTTTAAGAAACAGGTTAAATACAACTCTTTCAACATCTTTTGAGTTACAACAGTAGTTCCTATTGGCATATTTGATCAAATATTTTCTTATGAGTAACTTTACTTACCAGATGAGCTACAACGTTATAAGGGTAAACATAAAACATACTGGTAAGAGTAATTAAAATGTATGCAAGTTAAATAAAAAAAAATATACATTTTTTTAAATGATTTTTTTTATTTCAAACAAAGGTCAATTCTCTTTTAAAACTTTCAATAGAGCCTTAATTTACTTTCAACATCCTCAAATTCAGCTTTTTAACTTTAGCGGTCGTCGAAAACTATGGACTGTGTGATGTATTAACATCCCTATAACCTCAGCTTTATTTGCTAGTTATCAGCATTATCTTCAAGATCTTTAATTGCAGTTACTAGGTGTGCCTTTTACACTTCCAAATCTTCCAAATCATCTAAAATAGATTTGCGTTTCACTCCCTGAATCCTGCATTCATTGCATTTTTTTTATCCCAGGTACGCAATACACTTTTGACGAGCCATAGCTGCATACATCCTAACTCCTTAGTTATTAACAACTTATTTTTGCTGTTTTGAAATGTTGACTGACTAATCTTTGAGCCACTAAAGACACTTCTTTTACATTTTCAATCCAACTGCCGTTCAAGAGAAGCCTCGTTCAACATCAGCTTGTCCAGTGATAACAGCAACAATATTTTTATTACTTTGTGTACTCTGTTATAATCTTCTTTGCCTAGATACTTCTCTAAAAATATATCTAATCGTGAATGCTCATCATGTGGATTAAATGGAAGTGGTTTGAAGCATTTGAGGCAACTTGTGATAAAAAAACTATGATACTGTATAAGAATTTCATCACAGTCTCCTCCTCCAATTAAATTTATTTTTGACAGTGAATCAGAAGATATTTCATCTTTTCATAACAGTTGCTACTATTTAGCGCCATCTGTCTAGGATCAGGCAAGTCATACTTCTTACAACTCTATAATTTATAGGAGATTGTCCAGTATGTGCTTAATCATTGTAAAAATGAAGTCTTTGACCTCCATTTTCATCTCGAAAACTTCTTTTTCAGACATTTTTCCGAGTTCAAAATCTTTACAGCAAATACTGCAATATCCTTTGTATTTATCACGGGATGGAGCGAGCCAATGTTTGTAATCTTCGTTATTTAACCATACGTTCAGCAAATTGAAAATAGTTAACAGCAGACCTCAAAACCCTGAGCAACTATTTTCGAAATGGCGTCTCGTACCCAGCTCCAGCAAGACGGAAACTAGTGTCTTCCATCGTAACAATCGGGTGGCGAATCTCTCACTTGAGTTATTCTTGATGGCACTCCCATCCGACACAACACCTTCCCCAAGTATTTGGGAGTCGTAATGGATGCACCTTGTCGTACATATAAACATCTAAACAACCTTGCAGCAAAACTAAGAACCAGGAATATATTATGCAGAAGTTAACTGGCACTCCTGGGGAGCATCCGCCTCTACACTCCGCACATCAGCACTGAGCCTTGTATATTCTGCAGCTGAGTACTGCTCATCTGTTTGGATAAATAGCGCCTACGTCAAAAAGATCGACACAGTTTTAACCAGACAATGCGGATAATTAGCGGATGTATTAAGACCACTCACTGTACTGGCTACCTGTTTTGTGCAACATTGAACCGCCTACAATAAGACGACAATCTCCTAATTGCCCAGTATAATAAGATCTGTGATAACTTGGATCTGCCCATCCATGACGATGGATAATATGTTTGTGAGACTTAAATCAAGATATCCAAGGTAAAAACTGAAAACAGATTATATCTGATAATTTTAATGGGAGAGAAGCTTGGAAATTGGAGGATAGCCTCAGCCCCACCAGAATGGCACTCCCGTTTCGACAGTCAAGGCACTAAAGGGACTTGACCTTCCTCGCAAGACCTGGGTAGCTCTTAACAGAGTTAGACTGGTCATGGCAGATCTGCTTCATCTTTGTATACATGGGGAATGAGAGATTCACCAGAGATGCGACTGTGGTGAGGAGAACAAAACCATCCGTCACGTGAGATTTTTAAGGATCTCCCCCTCCTCTGGTTACATTTGGTGAGATTTTGGCTAAGCCCCCCATTTGAAATTGTGTAATTAATGGACGCCACCTAATGTATTTCAAATATTTGTTGATGTTTGGAAGGAATCGGACTGTTTCTACAAAATCAGGGAAAAAAAGGAAACAATACTAGCAATGATGGCTGTAATGTGGCTTTGAAAATTCATGTTTTTTTTAGACATGTGTCGGCACTGAAGAATTGAACATGAAGCTACAAGGCGTAAACCAAACAGTTGTTATGATAGAATTAATTCGTGTTATTGAAGATTAACTGCTAGTTTTCATCAATGATATAATTGCCAATAATTAAAGTATTTACCAAACTTGAAATAATCATCAGAGATTTGGATGTACACAAAAACAAGACCAATTAAAAATTCACTTAGAATTTTCGAAAATTTTCATCAAGATTTCTCACTTCAAAAAATTAACAGAAAAACACAAATTGATTATGTATCCTGATTTGACTACATGATAGGCTAATCTTGTCTAAATTTGATGGTTGGATTTGAAGGAATGGAAATGCATTTGACTGAGTTCCAGTGTAGTTCCATATGGACTCAAAATTCTTCAAAATGATGAAAGTTGGCATTAAATGAATGATAAGACTATCAATCAATATGAGCAAAAATGCAATAACACAATTGTGAAACTGGAATTCAATTCCAGACACATTTAGCTGTCTTAAGAAGTTGGCTTTTGCTATCTTAACAATATTTCATCTACCTATGCCTGTGAGTCATTATTTTAGAAATGAATAACATTAAAGACTCTGTTCAAAACTGTTTGTCAGATGATTCCACTTCAGCTCGCATTCTTCAAAAAGTAAAAGTCCTGTTTGGCACTCAATTTGCAACAACAGAAATCACACCAGTTCATCTACTTTCATAAACACAAAACTGTTGATATTATTATTGCTTAATTAAAAAATGTATATTCTGGTTGCAAGTATAACAGTTTTAAGGTGACAGTATTTAGTTTATTTCTTTTTCCATAATCACTAAGGCCATCTTCACATGGAGTAACCCAAAAGAAACTGACTAGCAACTCGAATACCAACCAGGCACTTCCAATGCTATTGAATGGAACACCACAGACGGAACAACTAGTTACCAACAAGGTAGCCATCATTTCCAGGCAACTCTGCATGTCAGTCGCTAGGTGATTTCAGTTGGTAGTTGCCAAGTTATTTTACGGTATGAACGAACAACTGAAGTTTTATTCGTGGGGGAAGATGAAAAACATCCCATTTGATACAATTTAATGCTTCCAGGATACTAGAAAAAGACAAAACAATAAAAGCATGGTCTGAAGTTTGGAGCAACAGTGAATATGATTGGTATGTAATATTTTTTTTTTTGCTGTCGTCAGTCTTTAGACTGGTTTGATGCAATCCTCCATCCCTTCCTATCCTGTGCTAACCTTTTCATTTCTACATACCCCTTACAACCCACGTCCTCAATTATCTGCTTCATATATTCTAATCTCTGTCTTACCTCTACAGTTCTTACCTTCGACTGTTCCCTCCACTAACAAATTAACCAATCCAGCATGTCTCAAAATATGACCTACCAGCCTGTCTCTTCTTCCTGTAAGCTTCTTCCATAAACTTCTTTTCTCACCCATCATTTCCAAAACTCGTTCATTTCTTACTTTGTCTGTCCACCTAATTTTCAGCATTCTTCTGTAGCACCACATTTCAAATGCTTCAAGTTTCTTTCTTTCCGGTATTCCTAAAGTCCATGTTTCGCTACCGTAAAGTGCTGTGCTCCACACATAGAGTTTTAAGAAGTTCTTTCTAATTCCTAGATCAATATTTGAAACTAAAAGGTTTCTCTTTTTCATGAAGGCTCTTTTTGCTAGTGCTATTCTGCTTTTAACATCATTCCTGCTTCGGCCATCGGTTGTAATTTTGCTTCCCAAGTAACAGAACTCACTCACTTCTCCTATTGCATCCGATCCTATTTTTATATTTAATCTGCTAGTATTGGTATCATTTCTGCTACATTTCATCACTTTTGTCTTACTTTGATTTATATTCAGTCCAAAATCTTCCTTCAGTATTTTGTTCATGCCATTCAATAACTTCTCAATATCCTCAGCCCTCTCTGCTAATAAGACAATGTCATCAGCAAATCGTAGCATACTGATTTTTTCTCCCTGAAAACTTATGCCACATGGAAATTTTTCTTTGACTTTCTTCATTGCTTCTTCTACATACAAGTTGAATATTAACGGGGATAGACTACAACCTTGTCTCACACCCTTTTTAACTGATGCATGTCTCTCGTGATTCTCTACTTTTATTACAGCCACTTGATTCTTATATAGTTTATAGAGTATTCTTCTATCTCGATACTTTAGACCTGACTTCTTTAAAATTTTGAACATCTTGTCCCACCTAACATTATCAAAAGCTTTTTCTAAATCAACAAATGCCATAAAAGTATCTTTGTTTTTCTTGATCCGCCCTTCAAGTATTAATCTTAAAGACAGAATTGCTTCCCTTGTACCGCGATTTTTCCTAAACCCAAACTGATCTTCACCTACTATCTCTTCTACTACCCTTTCCATCCTTCTGTATATTATTCTGGTCAGTAATTTTGAAGCATGTGATGTTAGACTAATGGTGCGATAATTCTCACATTTGTCGGCTTGTGCTTTCTTTGGAAGTGTGAAGATGATATTTTTATTAAAATCAGTTGGAATTTCTCCTGTTTCATAACTTTTTGATATCAGCTTGAATAATCTTTCGATTCCTTCCTCTCCTAGAGATTTAAGAAGTTCTGCAGGGATCTCATCAATTCCAACTGCCTTATTTGCTTTCAAGTCATTCAGAGCTTTATTAAATTCTGTCCTCAAAACAGGATCTCCTAAGTCATCAATGTCGACATCGCCTTCCTTTTCCAATACACTATTGTTCAAGTCGTCCCCATCATACAGTTTCTCAATGTATTCCTTCCATCGGTTAGCTCTATCTTCTGAGCTTAAAAGAGGTTTCCCATCGGCAGCTTTAATGTTCATACCTCTTTTCTTCATTTCTCCAAAATTCTGTTTGATCTTTCTATATGCAACATCTACTTTTCCTACGACCATTTCCTTTTCTACTTCTTCACACTTTTCTTGTAGCCATTTTTCTTTTGCTATTTTGCATTTCCTATTTATTTGATTTCTAAATTGCCTGTACTGCTCTCTTCCTGCTTCATCCTGAGCATTTTTGTACCTTCTCCTCTGATCCATCAGCTGCCAAAATTTCTTCTGTGATCCAAGGTTTTCGGGCAGCTTGTTCCCTAAAGCCTAATGTTTCTTTGCCAGCTTTCATTATTTCGGTCTTTAATGCATTCCATTCGTCCTCGGTTGAGCTCCTTTCACAGTTACTTCTTAGACCTAAGTCTACCATTTCTGCAAATTTTTCTCTTGTGCTAGATTGTTTCAGTTTATTCACTTCCAGTCTGTTCTGCTTATAGCTGCTTCCTTATTCGCTTGAATTTCAGCCTGCACTTCATTACTATCAAATTATGGTCCGAGTCTATGTCTGCTCCTGGGTACGCTTTACAGTCTAGAACTTGATTCCTGAATCTCTGTTTGACCATGATATAATCTAGCTGATATCTGCCTGTATCCCCAGGACGTTTCCAGGTGTATATTCTTCTTGCATGGTTCTTAAACAGTGTGTTCGCCACTACTAGCTTATATCTTTCACAAAATTCTAGCAACCTGCTTCCTCGCTCATTTCTTTCTCCTAGACCAAAACATTCCTACAGTATTCCCCTCTTTTCCTTCTCCCACTATTGCATTCCAATCACCCATGATTATTAGATTTTCCTCCCCTTTCACATATTGGATTAATTCTTCAATTTCAGCGTATATTTTTTCTATTTCTTCGTCATCTTCCTGTGACGTTGGCATATATACTTGTACTAATGTGGTTGGGACGGGCTTAGTTTCTAACCTCATCAAAATAATCCTGTCACTAAACTTGTTCATAATAACTCACCCGTTTCCCTACTTTCTTGTTCATTACAAATCCTACACCAGTGACTCCATTGACAGCTTGTGTGCTAATTATCCTGTGTTCCCCAGACCAGAAATCCTGTGCGTCCTTCCATTTAATCTCACTAATCCCAACAACATCTAACTTAAGTTGTTCCATCTCCCTTTTTAAGTTTTCTAACCTACCTGCCCTATTCAGACTTCTAACATTCCACGCTCCGACTCGTAGAATGTTTCTATCCATTCTGATGACTCCTCCCTGAGCAGTCCCCACCCGGAGATCCGATTGGGGGACTATTTTACCTCCGGAATATTTTACCCAGGAAGAAGCCATCATGATATATGTAATTTGAGAGGATTACATGTCCTCGGGATACCCTTTGGGTCTTTAATGCAGTGGTTTCCCGTTGCCTTCTGCATCCCCATGCCGTTGATCATTTCTGATTCATCCGCCTTTAGGGGCCGTTTCCAACCCCAAGGGCAAGAGGGTGCCCTGAACCGCTCCCCGCTCTTCCGCCCTCCTTTCGGAGGCTAGTTGGCAAGCAGTGGGTGACTCCTTATACCAGGGAATCTTTCAGTCGCCAGAGCCTCGTCCGTGCAAACAGGGTGCACCACGTGAAGGAGAGGTTGACATTTGGTTGTAAAAGACTAGTACTAGTCTCTACCAAACCCCGTCACCCATAAATTAACATTTATCACACATTATTTATTTTGTACCATTCGTAGACACATTGTGACATTCACCTTTTTCCGTTAAACAGTAAGTAAAAGGTAATGGCCCGTGTGGTCGTAATGAGCTGGTGGTTTTTATTGCCTGTACAATCCGCCCCTATCGAAGCCACTGCATCCTAACCCGGGTTTAGGGAATTACAGTTTAACTTGGAATCCAAATCGAGGAAGAGTTCTGGCGTACTTCACATTAACGGGTAGCTATATTAGAGGTTAATGTAGGGTTTAGGTTCTTTGAAAATCCCAGCCGAAACCAGGACTCGAACCGGTAACCTTTCGATGTTTCGTCAAATTCCTTAACCACTGAGCCACCAGATTGCACCATACTGCTTTAACTGGTCAGTAACTTCTTCATCTGGCGGTCCCTATCCGTTCCGGTTATCGGCAACCATCTTGTCTGTCTTTTCTCTGCTAGTAAAAGCTCTACTTAGCTCCGTAGTTGTCTTGGAGGTCCATGTTCTCAGATTTTTTTTAGCCAGTAAGTTCTTCTCCTACCAGTACTTCTCTTTCCTGGTATTTTCCCTGGTAGAATAAACTGCAGGAGTTCGTAACGGCTGTTGTCCCTCATGACGTGGCCTACTGCAGCTTCGGTGTTTTTATGGTGGTCAATATTTTCATATACTTTTTCACATTCCGGAGCACTTCAGCATTTGTGGTGTGGTCTATCAATGGTATCCTCAACATTCTTCGATACAGCCACATTTCTAAAGCTTCTAGCCTTTTAATGATTGTTTCCATTAATGTCCACGTTTCAAAGCCATACAGAAGGATAGTGACAGCAGCGCAGGCGTCTCATCTTCGTGGTAATTGATAAATTACAACTTCTAAAAAGATTTTTCATTTTGTTCAAAGTAACCCTGGTTTTACCAATAAGAGACTAGGGTTGAATGATATATCAGTCAACCGGTAATATCGGTCCAAAAATATCGATATTTTTAAATTGTCCGTGCGATAATATAGATATGATGCAGTGAAATTTCGAAAACTGCAATTCCCTACGCAGTAAAAAAAAAAAAAAAATCCTGCAAATAAATGTATGGGTAAAAGGGGCGAAACTTGGCAATGCTGAACTCTGATTTAGTTCGGTAACGTCCTTTGCCGCTCTGTGATTCCACTCCGTTTCGTACGCGTTATTCGTTCCCCATTCATTTACTTCGCCGTTTTATTATTTAATATGTTGAGTTACTTTTGCGTTCGTTAGTTCTTGTTTCTCTCTGGGACGTATTACAATCTACATCTACATATATACTCTGCAATTCACAAAATTGTGGGTGGCAGAGGGTGCTCAGCACCAAAGCTAATCTTTTTGTTGTGCATTCCAGTCCCTAATGGTACGAGGGAAAAAAGAATTCATATAAGAATCAGTCCGGCACCTTATTTCTCTAATTTTATCTTTTCTGTCCTTCCGACTCAAATAGGTTGGTGGAAGAAGTATTTCACTACACTCGAAAGTGTAAATATCCTAAAGGAGGTAATAAGTATGACCACCTGACCGGTACAATTGCTTATTTTATGTGTTGATAATAGACCTTTTAATGCGGTTGAAGTCAAAGGTTTTAAATTTTAATGAAGCACTTAGCACCATTATACAATGTCCCTTTTCGTGGAAAAATTGATGAAAAATATGAGAAAATTTCTAAAGTTGTGAAGGAGGATTTGAAAAGTGTGAAGCATTTTTTATTGTTACGATTACAATAATACCGACTATTTGGAGATTACGGTACATTTTGTGCTGGAAAATTAAATTTAAATTAATCATGATTGGTATACTAGTTGGATTAGGATAAGGTCAAAGTTGCTATTAATCATTTACTCAAAGTAGCCTCGTCGGTACCTTCTGATCGCCTTTTCTCACAGGCTGGAACCATTGTCACTCAAACTAGGAATGGACTTCATGGGAAAAGGTTAAGCAAACTGCGTTTTCAGGATCTGTTGAAGCTTAATATTTGAAGACCTAATTTTCTTTCAATTAACTACCTCAATAAATAGTATAAAATTCCTTGGTATTCAAATAGATGAGAAACTCTGTCGGCACGAACATATCACTTCTCTACTGAAGAAGTTGAGTCGTGACTTCCCAAAATATTCAACAGTTTACAGAAAATAAAAACATATTTAAAGAAGAACTGAGAAATTATCTTATTGGCAACTCCTTCCACTCTATTCAAGAATGTGAACAAAATAATTAATTGTATTCAATAAGACCTTTTGCAAAACTCAGTTGTAAAAATTATTGTTTGTTTTTATTCTCTTTATTCATCTTTGTGACATATGATTGTTTTCGCTATGATTATGACTCATATTGTATGTAGGTGTATTAACAATGACATGTTTCACATCCCGTATGTCCTTCCTCAGCAGGGATCCATGAAACAAGATTGATAATTAAATAAATGAAATTAATTACTTGATTTTGATATACATCCTTACTTCTAATTTTTCAAATATATATCGAAAAATATAGATACGATGCTGCCCATATTATCGATAGCTGCCTGGCATCGATACATATAACGGTGTATTTATCGATATTGACTTTACCTTGCATTCCCATAAGTGACTTTACTTCATCAGATGGATTCCATTGACTATTTACTGTGATACATACATACATTCAATGGTCTTCTGGTTGATCATAATCTGGCATTGGGAATTGCTGTTTTTGCCAATGTCAGTAACTAAAGAAGGCAAATTGTTTGAGTACGTAAAGTGAATCTGACAGACACGAGAAAAATTTCTATTGGAACAAGTGCAGTAAAAAACTACTATATCTCGAGCAAATTGATCCCTTTACGGTCAAAACGTGTTTAATTCGTTTCAGAATCTGATTCATGACAGTACTGAAATGAGTCTCCGTTTGACGAATTTTTGTGTATTGGTGAGCCTTGTGTCATAACTGCGCGGTTTGGGACAATGCCGAAGAAGGTTGCAGGACGAGAATTTGACGCCGCCACACCTACCCTCCTTGCAACTGGAGAACGTGATAAAACCTCTAGGACGGTGACGGAAAAAATATCCGACACCCAGCCGGGAAGGAGGAAAAAAGGAAATAGCCGAAGGTGTGAAAACGCTTGCAGGCGAAGGCTTTTCTTCTCACCTCGGCCGGCAACACAAAACCGTGTTTTCACAAACTTCCTGCGAGCGGCACAATGGGACGGGATGCTCGCTTAGCAGATAGCTCGACAATGGTGCCCGTTTAATATCGTTTCGCCGCAGGTAATTTCCCGGGGAAGTTTTCGAGGCATTGTCAATGCAGGCAGACCCTAACGGCCTAGCTGGAACTAAACAAACCAAGAGGGAGGGGGCGGGGCTGGTATTCAGTGCCCCGCGGCAGGTCGCCCGTCAGCAATTATGGTCTCACGTAATACTTCTTGCATCCAGCCACAACCTCTGAGGCGATGCTTCCAAGGGGTACGAAGGTGGTTAGTTAAATATTTTGAAAAACAAAGGTGCTACAGTAGTACCAGTTAATAAAGCAGAGGGGGGGGGGGTTACCTTATTCCTTTAGTCGGGAGGTCGGCGGCGTTTTATTTCTGTTTAATTATAGGCCTCTTCTAGTCTGAAATTCGGTTTACTCGTCAGGGCCGCATGTGAGCATAGTCTACCTAGCCTGTAGCCTAGGGGCCTGCACCACCTGCAAAAATAAAAATGTATTAGTCGCTGCCATCTTGTTGACATTTGTCTGTGAATAATCCTTCTCTACTGCGTGCGTTGTTTTTTTTTTTTTTTTTTTTTTTTTTTTTTTTTTTTTTCTTTTTTTCTTTTTCTTTTTTTTGTAACTGCTTTACGTTTCTTTTTAACATCGAGGTCTTTAGAGACGGGAAAGGATGGGGGGCAAGGATGAGGGCAAGGAATGGGAAGGAATTCGGCCATGGCCTTTTGAAGGAAGCATCCCGGCATTTGCCTGGAGTGATTTGGGGAAACCATGGAAAACCCAAATCTGGATGCCCGGACGGGGATTCGAACCGCCGTCCTCCCGAATGCGAGGCGAGAACGCGCGTGCCTTGGTGATGTTATCATTTATTATCGTTTGATTTATCTTAATAAGTAGACCTACTGTTTCGTATTGTTAGGAAAACTTTTCATTTTGTTATTCCGCGCGCTTTTGCTGAGGGTGTTTGGTTGCAGCAACACCGCTACAATAGGCAGCACCTTATCTATCTATCAAAAGTCGAAATAGTGAACGTGCCAGCATCACTTGATAACATCGATCACTTCAGTCTCGGGAACAATACAGAAAGCACTTTACGAACTTTCGATTCTTCAGTAAGTTATCATCGCATATTTTTACCATCATTACATTATTCAAATTTACATTAAAAGGTAATAATAAGTAATCTATATTACTTTATATATATAAGGGCCCGTACCACATGTATAGCCTAGGGGCTTACAGACGCTAGATGCGGCCCTTTTACTCGTGTTTGAATGTTGAATAAGCTAGTTATGTTCCAGAGATATTATACGCTACTGATTGAGTGTAGGATTGAAATGTGGTTTGTATAATCAGCAATACGCAGAGTCGCAAAGAAGAGTAATATCTAAGTTCAGGACCTCTAACGTATCAATGATAACCTATAATGAGAAAGTAGATCAGACGGGTAAAGAACCAACTAGAATTGGCATGATTCTCAATATTCGGATTCCATATACGGACTGCATAACAGAAGTAAAATTCAGGGCACTGAACTATTGACAAAGCCAATGGGACACCAGTAACAACACAAGGGGTCATTAAAACGGTACCATCTTGCGCCGTCAGACCCGTCCATGATTTTCCAGCTCCATAGAGACAAGACGGCTTATCACTGTAATAATCGGAATGCGTTTTAACCACGGCATATTCTCACAGTATCTCCATGGCTTAAACATCATGAATACGGATATCTGTCCTTTATATTTTAATTATTATTTAGTTTTGTATAGGTATGTGTATGAAAAGTCTTGTACTCCCTACTATCGGTATGTAGTATCTACCATATTAATTCTTGATTTTATAAACCTGTATAAACCATTTGAGTAATAGGCAACCTGAAATAAGACATGCTATTTTTTATTTATGTATAATTATCCTGTATAATGACTTGCTTATCTGTATAATGACTTGCTTGTCTGTACAATGCTTTACGTATTCGTACAATTTCCTCCTGATTATCTGTACAAACAGCTGACAGCTGTATAGTACCACTTGGCGCTTGATGCAAATAATTATAATAATAATATCTCCGGAATATGACTAGCTTATTTTTTTCACCGACAACAAGAATATTCAGTCACAAGTAAATTGAAGTTCGGCGCAGAAAATGGCAGGAGGCTTTGGGTGAAATGTTGCCGTAATTACAAATAAGCATCAACGAAACACACAGCTCAACGCCCGAATAAAAGAACAAGGTATGAAATTTCATCTGCGAAACCAATTAAAAATTGTGAAGATTTTAAAATTATACACTGTTTAGTATGACTTCTGTGTAGCCAAACACGCCTAAAATATCTGTAAAAGTGGTTTTTAAATAAACATTTTTTTTTATCTGCTTAACGTCTCTCTAACAGCGAGGTCTTTAGAGACGGAAAAGGATTGGGGGGGGGGGGCAAGGAATGGGAAGGAATTCGGCCATGGCTTTTTTGAAGGAAGCATCCCGGCATTTGCCTGGAATGATTTGGGAAACCATGGAAAACCCAAATCTGGATCCCCGGACGGAGATTCGTACCGTCGTCCTCCCGAATGCGAGGCCAGAACATTAAATAAACAATGTGCATTGTATCTCAGTCGTATATACTGAAGACATTTCGGATGGATTGAACAAGGGAGGCCAAGCCGATGATGTAACACAGGATTTTTCCAAAATATTTGACAGTGAATAAAATTAAAACTGTTGTGCTACATCAGAATATGTATTGTTGGGTACAGGAATTCTTAAGCGGTGGGAATGAATGGTTTTTTTTTCAAGGAATCATCTAGACATTTTACCGGAATGATTT
The DNA here is from genome assembly GCA_031002005.1 of Vandiemenella viatica. Lineage (NCBI taxonomy): Eukaryota > Metazoa > Arthropoda > Insecta > Orthoptera > Morabidae > Vandiemenella > Vandiemenella viatica. The sequence goes on from JARYHS010002639.1 coordinate 13,872, forward strand.
CGTGAAATCATCAAAAGTCGAAATCACGGTGCCCGTACTGAAAACAGACTCCTCATCCTCCCAAATTTCAGCATCTTTATTCCAACTGACTTGCGTGAATCATCGAATCCAGATGGTTTTCTTAAATGTGAAAAATCATCGAAACTGTGGCAGTAAATTGTCTCTGTCTAGACTACCTAAAGGAAACCTAAAGTTTCTCTTAGAATCCTACACTCCGAACTTTCTAGCATACTTCACAGGAACAAAACAAAGCTTGTCGGGTGTGGAGGGCAGAGTAAGTGCCTCAGCATTAACCGCATAATACACTGGCGGAAATTAAAATCCCAACACCTATACGGAGTTGTGATAAGTAGATGAAATTTGGCTGCAAGTATCTCCATATGAAAAGTATTAAATGATTAAAAATTGAAAGAGAATTGCGGGGCTATTTACTATGAAAAATTGTAATGTTTTTTAGTGTATAAGTAGTGAACAGTCTGGTGTAACGTTACACTTTTTTGTCCACAAGTTCTTTTTGACTAAGTATGCCTACGTGAAGAGTGATGACCCTCTACACTCAAATTTCTAACTATGAGAGAGGTAGGAGAATTGGCGTGTTTGAAATGGGTGCATCATATCGTGAAATCTCCTGAAGAATTGGCCGTCGTGCTATATCAGTGTACACACTTGTTACATCGAGGATGAAAGAAGGCTCCAATACTCTTAGAGTAGGCATAGATCCATGAAAATGATTCATTCCGCGGTCACTGTATGTATTGTCTTGGTTCTACGGGTGGAGCCGCGTCGATATATTTAAACCTAACATTTCTGCCATCGTGCTGTGACTTTCATCAGAGGACTGATGAAAGCCACAGCACGATATGATGGCTGTTGCTGGCAGACTTGTGACTGCTGGCTAGATCCAAATAGCGGTTACACAGAGAGTCATTCCTCTGATGATTGTAAACCAATTGCTTGAAGCTGGGCTATACTCTCTGACCCATATGCAATGTGTTACATTAACCTGATTTCATTACCAGTAACGTCTAACCTGGTGTAATGCAAGGACACGTGAATGGCGTACATTTGTGGTCAGAGACGAGTTTCGATTCTGGCTGTCGCAAAATGATAATCGATAACATGTACGCAGGCGTAATGGTGAAACGGCTTACCCTGCTGTGATTTCAGAACGTCACACAAGTCCATAAAATGATGTCATGGCTTGGGGGTGATAGGTTTCGACAGCAGAACTGAGTTGGTTGTTGTTGAAGGCACAATGACAGCCCATCACTATGTGGCCTGGTGCTGCACCTATTGTGATACCCTACATGTCCATCATCCAAATCGCATCTTCCAACGGGATGATGCCCGTTCTCACACAGTGGCCATAGCAACGTAAGCCCTACAAGGGATTACGATCACAATATGGACCGCACGATCCCCAATAGAGCATGTCTGGATTCCAAAGTTGACACATTAGATCACCTGCAACCAAGCACAAACTGTGAAACAACTGACTTCACAAGACAAGCAGGCATAAAGAGAGCACCCATTACGTTCTTCAAATCAGGAAAGTACGATGTCTATTGGCATGCTTGAGCTACCTGGAACCTGACGAGCCCTTCGTCTTTATTACAGTTCTAAGGTGGCTATCCATACTCATCTGAGCGAATGGTAACCCAGTTTCTGCGTGAAGAATTATATAATACTCAAACAAACACTTATCATACATAATATTGCTTAAACTATTCACGAAGGGTAACACATGATGTACGTTCCTCCATTAGTTAGAAGCGGAAAACATCAAAGGAGGAAGTACTCCAGTAATCATTTGCCTGGATTCCAATGGGTTTTCCAAGCGGACGTTGTACAAAATAACTACAAACGCAATACTTTCAACCTAAATTATAAAAGTTAATTCACATCGTACTTACCATACATTCGTAAAAGACTTGAGTAGTGCTTGGAATGGAAAAGCTGACCGCGACCACAAGCTGTTAGTCGATTTCAGGCATTAAGAAGTGAGAAAACTTTGCTTCGTAGATATGTGAGTCAGAGATTGGAATAAATTACCAAGAAAAGTGATGAATAATTTACTAAAAACGCTGAAAGAAAATAAAATTAAAATTCATTAATGGCAATAACAGGCGAGAATGGAAATAACATTCGAGGAATTTAATGTTTGCATGTAGGGAAATTGACACTGGAACGTATGATCCATTGCAATTAAAATTAAATTTAAAAAATTCATACTGTAATGGTATCACGAATAATAATCGATCCCTTGCCTTCTCCAACGAGTTCTGCTTCACCACTCCTCTTCCTCTTGAATGCCTGCCTTTGTGCCTCCTTTTTCTATTGTATCAAGCCACCTCTATCTTGGTCGTTAGCGCCTTCTATCACATGTTTGATGAGATTCCCTTCCCTTCTCATCGTGTGACCATACCAACTTAGCTTTTGTCTCTCTACTATCACTACTACATCAGCAGTCTGTGACAAATTTCTTAACTCTCTATTCTTCATCTTTCTGTTAAACTCGACCAAAAATTAGTTTCAGGGTCCCATTTTCAAAGTCAGTAACTTACTTTCCATTCTTTTGGTTTAGTCTATAGTTCGGTACCATACATCACTAGTGTCTTTATCATTGTATTTTATGTGCTAAGTTTTGATGATCTCGACAATTTTGACTAAAATTTTCGACATCAAAACTTACCTACTTCATATTTGTATCTTTGCCAAAAACTCCTTTTCCATGATTCAACAGCCCCGAAAATTAACAAAATCTTCTACTTTTTATTCCGAAGCTACTGCATCCATATCGATCATGCAACCAACTGATGGTAATCTGATATAATTCAGTGAACTTTATAAACAGGCATTAGTACAGTGTCAGATATACCAAAGAGGTTTATATACTGGTATATATCATCAGTCAGTTCAATCATTAAATGATGTGGGCTCTTAAAGTTATGAGTTCAGGTATAGCTTTAGCAGTCTTCTCAGTTGAGAATGATCTTCGCCAGTAAACTCCAATAACCCGGCATATGTCTTTGTCCTATCGATCTGGTTGTCTTCCTCTTGGTCTGTGATGATCTCTTGGGCCCCGCCCCAACACTGCCTTTCTCAATATTTCGTCTTTCATCCGAGCAACATGGCAGGCCTACTGTTACTTCAAGCAGGCTGTCTTCTCCAAAATCTCTGTGACCCGTGTCACTGATTTAATGTCAGTAGCTATCTTCTTGTCTTTTCTAGTAAAGCCTAGCATTGACCTTACCATAGCTTGCTGTGCTGTTCTAAGGTTTCATTTCACAAATTCGTTTAGTGTCCAGGTCTCACTGCTTAAGTCAACACAGAAAGAATGCATTGGCGGTAAACTATTTGTTTTAAACTTGTGGGCGTATTAGAGTTGAGGATAATGTAATGTCTCCCAAAAGCTTACCATCCCAGCTTGATGCGACGGAAAATTTCAAGTCTCATATAGAGGAAAGTTCCCAAAACCGGACCAACATTTTTTTTTTTTTTTTTTTACTTTAAAAAATATATAAATTACTAAAAAAATTATTTTTAAAGCATGAAATAATTACTTCAAATTTTATGAGTTATTTAAATTCCGCTTTCAAAACAATCACTACAATTTAAAAAAAAAAAATACCCACAGTTTGGCGATATGAATAAAGTTGCCAAAACCGGACCCCTCATAAAAATTAACGAAATAACACTAAACAAAATTATAAAGTGGTAGTGAATGACAAAAAACATATCAAGAATTGGTGTAATAGAACAATTAGAGGTTTTAGTTTTTAAAAATATATAAATATAGAATATACGTAGAGCATATGAGACGCAGAAAATACATAAAAGAATTAAATCTTTTAGAGACAAAAATCGCAGATTTATGTATCCTTTCAGCCCCAACACAATCCACATGCGCCCACGGCGAACAAATGAAGCATATTACCCAAATTTATCCTTCTGAAACGTGAACCATCCGTCATCATCATCTTCTGGCAGAATCTCCAATTCCGATGTTCCAGAGGTTACACGCCCTTCTCACCCTCAGTGGTTGATTCTTTCACTTTTTTTTTTCAAATTTAAGGCACCTTTTCATAAGCTCTTTCTAGAAGGTCCTATTGCTGATACATGCCCACGGCCGCGACTGCTTTTGCAACCTCGAACATGATTACGTTATTTCTGTTCGGCTTCTTTGACTTCTTTACCACTGTCGGCTTCCATCAGTTGAGCTTTATGACCGTAAAATGCTAACATTGCATCCCCTATTTGACTTTAAGTATAAAAAAAATAAGTGGCCCGGTTTAGGCAACTGAAGGGGTCCGGTTTGAGCAACTGTAGCCTGTATTTTATTAACCTAATAGATTGTTAACCAAACGTCTTCACAAAACTGTTTGGTGGTGAACATCATCATAAAACCTTATTATTGAAGACTGTATATAGGTCAGAAAGCTTACCTCCCCTTATCCCGGAGAAATTTAAAAAATATAACACAATGTAAAAAGTTTGTCCACAGCCAATAGAACGTAATGGCGATTTAATGAGCAATCAATGAAGCCTGTGATGCGAGCATTCTGCTAAAGAGTGGTAGAAGCCTAAATTACAATTTTATTTACACTTCATTCTGCTAATATTCAGGAGAACGGAGAGGCAGGAGACCGGGGGTCCACTTTAGGGGGAGGGGTCCTGTATGTCCTGTATATATATATCTCAATTCCTGCAATCATTTAATCAGCTTCAATTTATTTCGACTGTTCTTAATATTATATTAGTTTTCGCACAAGTAATTGTGGGATACTACATTGAGGACAACACAAGATGAACACAACACCCATGCCAGAGGCCAGATTCGAACCAGCGATCCTTACAATGCGAGGCCTGCGTGCTAGCCCCTACACGACCAGTGCCGGCACCAAAGAGGTTTAAGATTGCACTACGAGATTTTGCATCACTCGAGTCTAGACATGGGAACCAGAAGAGGATTGCTTATAGAGCGTAATAAAATCATTCGTAATCTTCTCTGTAACTCGAACGCGAGGAATTTCGTGAGACGCTTATTAATTGGCGTCGTTTTGTCGCCGCGGAACAAAAGACGCACAAACGACCGTTCTCCCGTTTCGGTCGGCGTCACAAAGCGGAGCAGGAAGTTCACACTTTGGTCGCTGCCCAATCGGCCACACGCGACCCTGCCATGCTGGTTTTCCCCACCACTTGTTTTTATTTTATTTTATTCCCGTGCAGCGTGCAAAGTACCCCCGTCGACCTGGCTGGCCCCACAATGCCTCTCCAATTTCAACGCTCAATTAGGTGGCATTATTTGTGGGCGAGGAGGGGGGAGCCGCGCCGTGTGCGAATAATACAAACCCCTCTCTGCACTGCGAGCGATGACAAAACGCACAGAAGAAAAAAAAATTAAATCGATTTTCAAACTACAGCGCATGTGACGCTGAGCACGGAAGTGGTAAGAGCGAAGGGAAAACGCCATCCAGGACCCGGAAGAAAGTTAGCAGACATACCAAAGATTCTCGCAGGTAGGATAAGTAATACCCAGAAATATATTCTGTTGGTGCATAACTCTGATATTCTACTTTTGTTATGCTATAGACATTAGTGCTTCGCAAACTTGGTTTAATTAAACATCCATGACGCTATACTAAACTAGGCGTGTCCAGTTAGGAAGTACAACTGAACCCTGCATCGTAAATCATCGATGTTTTACGATGCACTGCTTAAAAACATAGATGTTTTCTCAACACCGAATACTTTTATGTTTTTATTAGGTCATCAAATACAAATCAACAATATCCGTCGGCAAATGTCGTTTCATTTATCCATTAAAATCGCCAAGAGAAAATGTAACAATGATATTCACCACAAGCTGGAACCCACGACTCCGTTCTTGCTTGTAAAGTATATAACATGTAATCACCATAGTACACGATGTGAGATTCGAGGCTAATACCACACACAAACGTTAGTGATCTGCGCAGGGTAGTAAAATATAGGGACGCACACGTCTTTAGTCGAAATATGAAAATGCCCTCCGTCACCAATTTCAATTACCATATCTCCCATACCCCCAATGCTACCGACATGATACCACCATGGTGCACGTTGGGAGACTTGAAGTTAATAATACATACAATCACCAGTGGACTGCGCTGGGTACTTTTGGCTGTGGAGTGAAATATAGGGACACATCTATTTTTATATCAGGTCTACCACTTTCAACTTCCATATCTACCACACCCTCACAGCTACCGTCATTCAATCATCATAATACACGATGGAAGATTCGAGGCCACTACCACACACAGTCACCAGCGGTTTGCGTTATGTTGTTAGGGTGGCAAAGTGAAATATACGGCCACACATGTCTTTGGTCGAAACACGAAAATGTCATTTATCGACTACTTTTAACCACCATGTCTCCCACACACCCACAGCTATCGACATTCGGCCAACGTTGTACACGATCGGTGACTGTATGCTACCACCACACACAAACACGAGTGATCTACGCTAGATAGTTTTGGCTGCAAAGTGAAATATAGGGACACATACGTCTTTGGTCGAAATATGAAAGTGCCCCAGGTCTACCACTTTAGACCACCATATCTCCCACACCTCCATAACTACCGACCAGTGATCTGCGCAAGGTACTGGTGGCTGAAAAGTGAAATATAGTCACACACACGTCTATATATAAGATTTCCAGTTTAACGCAGATAGTTCTTCGTTTACTTAGTGTAAACACAGAGTAAAACTGTACCATCTGTGTAGTGCTGTAGGTCTAAAGGTGTATTTAATTTTATGTTTTTTTTTTTCTTATGGATTTACACCTTGTCGTCGTTAAGGTCATTAGAGGCGGGAAATGACTGAGGGCAAGGAGCGGGAAGGAATTTGGCACAGGCCTTTTGAAGGAAGCATCCAGGTATTCTCCTAGAGTGATTGGGGAAACCATGTAAAACCCAAACCTGGACGCCCGGACGGCGATTCGAACCCGTGTCCTCCCGAATGAGGGGCCAGAGCGTTACTGTTCACCCAACATTAAAAAATTTATTTTATAATACTGTGTGTTGGTTAAGTAATGTTGTATGAGTGAGATATAGCTTCGTATCTGAAATAAAAACTACAAATTAACAGAACTATTTTCTTACTATACCAGACCATTACAATAAAATACCAGTCATTAAATATTAAATTGCCTAAAATATTAATTTTAATTCTTTAAACACTTAATACACTGGTGTTTAGGCAAACTTTGCAGAAACAAAAGTTTACTCTATCGTTTTCCTTTATTTCTATTCCTTTGCCTATTGACTATTTGAGTAGCCTTCGAAAATCAAAGTTCGGATGGAACAGAAGTCCTGACAATAGTCAAGAATTTGAAGGTAGTTTTATAAAGCTTAGAAAACTGTTCTAGATCACTCCAGATTACCAAAGGATTCTAATTGAGTCTTCCCACTGGATTATGCAAGTAAATAGATAATCCATCAGAATTGCATTCACAGACTGTGTTAATTTCCAACTCTTGTTTACTAATTTATGATGATCTTCCCATAAAGAAAAGCTTCTCATCTGGTTTTTCAGATAAATCAGATTCCGACATATCAAAATTTTGTGTATTATTTGTCATCAAGTCTCCGATTTTTGCGACTGCTGTAGAGCAAGCAATTGCGTCCTTGAAGTGCATTTTTTTAAACCTCGGATCCATTACAGTGGCTATGAGGAGTGGAGTCACTCTCTCTATAGCATCTATTCTTTTATCAATTTCTTTAAGCACAAACGATTTAAATTCTTTGGCGAGTGAGTCTTTCAGTCTGAGGGACTGGATTTTTAAAACAAAGCAATGGATTAACGGAATCACCTTGCTGTTAGTGCAGTACCTGTCACCAGACACCTCTTTGGTTGCAGCTTCGAGGGGATGTAATACTTGTAAAACAAAAGAGAGTTCTGACGCATTGGGAGAAAGTGGTACATTTTCATGGCGAATAATTATATTATTGGCGGAACTTATTAAATCACCGGCAAACAGTAGGAGCGAACCTAAGAAATTAAATTAAATCATTCACTCGTACGGACACGATAGCCAACCGCAAGAAAAATTCATCTTCCCCGTATTATGTCCTGCTAGTTGCTCTTGTTAATGACAGTTACTTCAAATTGAAATAACTTAATTTAATCTTGAATATATTTACTAATCTTAAAATTTCTTTCTAGTGTTCTTTGTCATTACTAGCCAGAGTTAATTTTTTCATTGATTCGATGTTTTTATATATATAAAAAAATCGATGCTTCGAATCAGTCCGGTGTATCTTATGGGAGACATCGAGTAGATACGATGCATCGATGTTTAATGAATATCCCTAAACCAACCTTTTTCTATTGATGATCTCTTTCATACATGACTGTGGTCTCCACAGACCTATTAATAATAACAACTGCAAATTGGTTTGAATGTATAGGCAAAAGAAAAAACATATCAATAAATATCGTATCGATATTTACAAACAGTATCGACAAATATCGAGAAAAAAATGCCTAAAGCCTGAAATTATCTAAAAATATTCCGAAAATATATTAAAATAATTAAGAAAATTAAATCCACTTGCAGTTATTACGGGAAATTTTAATAATTTACTTATTATTACAACCTGTCAAAACCAGTACCTATTTTTCTGATGTAGACTTCAAAAGACCGAGCGTGGTCGGTGAACGGTTAACGTTCTGGCCTCGAGTTCGGGATGAAGCCGGTTCGAATCCCCGTCCGGGCAGCCAGATTTGGGTTTTCCAAGGTTTCCCCAAATCACTCCAGGCGAATGCCGGGATGCCAGAAGCCACTCTATACAGAAGAGGCGTGGCATATTATGTATTTTGTCGACGTTATTCATCAATAAAAAAAAAATCATTCAAAAACAGAAGCTGTTAATTTACGTCAACCCTCAACGTGGCAACACCGATGCTTAGTCAATATTCTTCAACGATAAAAATAACCTAGCAGTTAACATCCAAACATGCCACAAAAAAAAGGCGTTAACGTGAACTTGTTTCATTTAACAGCCTTTCTTAAACCGTTAACCGTTGATGAAAAGCTGTTAAATTGCAACGAATTCACATTTTTCAGACGATCGGACATGTACGTATATTTATACAGTATATATATGTTATATATTAAATTGAATACTGAATTGCGTTCACACAAAAAAATAATAGAATTGGCACTTAAAATTAATGCTGCAAATAAAATTTTTATTTTTTGATAAATCGAGAATAGAAATATCGATAATAAATATCGATTATTTTATGAAAAAATCTATATTTCGATATATCGATACATTTTTCCCATGCCTATTAGCTTGTCTAGAACTGTCATTTGATGGCTCGATTCAAATCTCACACATTGTGGCCAACGTTCACATGTTATCACGCTTATTTATTATTATTATTATTTTGTCCGCTGCCTTTAGGGTAGGACCACATGTTGGGAAACTCTTTGTTAAACTATTTTCATTTCGACTGTCATTCGTCATTATCGGTTCATTCTATCAGTTGGTCTTTTGTATATGGAGAGTCAAGACGATTCTCTGCCATGAATTTTATTGGTGTTTGCGATACTTAGTTTAACGGTTAACATGGATGGTGTCTTCCTCCAAACAATTTCCCGAGAGTATACTGAGTATTGTGGTATTCTGTGTAAATACAGGGTGTTTCAAAAATGACCGGTATATTTGAAAAATCAATAAAAATTAAACGGGCAGCGATAGAAATACACCATTTGTTGCAATATGCTTGGGACAACAGTAAATTTTCAGGCAGAAAAACTTTCTAAATTAGTTACAATTTTCAACAACAGGTGGCGCTGCAGCCTGGAAAAATCTAAAGTCCGATTATTCTAAGGAATAAACCATTTTTTCACAGAAAACTTGCAATCTGTGAATAGCACACAGAACCTTACAGCAGAAAGACGACTTACAGAATGGCGAACTCACAGACTGCGTGTACTTATATTCTCTTTCAAATCGCCTGCAGCGCCATCTGTTGTTGAAAATTGTAACTAATTTCGAAAGTTTGTCTGCCTGAAAATTTACTGTTGTCCCAAGCATAATGCAACAAACGGTGTATTTCTATCGCTGCCCGTTTAGTTTTTATTGATTTTTCAAATATACCGGTCATTTTTAAACACCCGGTAGAAGGCAAAGGAAATAGATTACCAACAGGCAGAAAGATCCAGATTGGATTAGAAAAAAGTTTGCCACAAAAATTTTGTGAAATGCGGTGTCATGAAACAGAAACGTGGCCACTCAAGAAGATGGAAAAAAAGTATTTGGAAAGTCTTGAAATGTTCTTGTGGAAAAGAATAGTAGGCTACACGTTAAATAGACGGACAGAGTGAAGGGGTTAGGGAGGATTGAAACCTCTTGAGGATGATGAAGAAGAGAAAATCATATTGGTTCGGTTAGATGCTGCGGAGAAAGTGTCTGCAGAAGAGGATAATGGAAAGGAAAAGACGAGACGGATGAACATTATTTGGAATGTTAACAGCGATCAAAGAAGGCAGAAGTTATAAACAAATGAAGTAAGAAATCCAGTTGATACTTGTCAAAAGACTGCTCCATTAAAAAGAATGTAGATGAGTCTGCCAAGTTTAACATCCCGATATGACGAGTAATTCACCAGCGACGTTATGCTACACGAGTTACTGAGATTTAACCCAGATCTTTTGTAGTTAGTCGGACCATAAGTTCTCTCACCTTTCTGATGAAGTGGCTGATGTTCGGGATTCGAACCACGTAACCTAGTGTCTGGTTCCTGTCACAGTTACAGCGCTTCAGCAATCACAAGGCCGTGGATAATAAGTGATGGAACATTTGGAAAACCATTGTATGCATCTAACACGTAGTTACATGATGAAGAAAATAAAATCAAAAACTGTTGATAAGAAACTACTACTTGTGGCAGGAATTAGTGAAACGTTGCTACTAGAGTATAGTACAAACTGTATTCAAATTCCATTATCAATTGCTGAGTAATTTAAAATTCAAATTTCCGCACACTTCTTGATACTCTGAAAAACGAATAAGTGTCACGATATACAGAAACAACAGAACTGGTTGAGACTTGAACGGTCGAGCTACTTTGCGATACCTTTATTGGCCGACCACGGCAGCGAGCTGGCTTCACAAGCCGAGGATCGCCGATTCGAGTCTAGTGAAGTCCATGGGCGGTTTTAATCAAGTGTTGCGTACGTCGTGTATTGCACCTTATTTTGATAGTCACAAACGCTTTGAAATTATATGAACGTTCACGTAATAATATAAAACATACAATCTAGAGCTTGGCTGTCTGAATAAATCGATTCTAATTATTTTTAAGCAGTTTTCTTGCAATAATAGAAAAAGCTTTTTATAATATTTAACTTCAATTTTCAATGCTATATACTCTAAATTAATATCATTTGTTGGAATAAGAAGACAAGTAGGTCACATATGAACAGATGATTCGGTTTATGGTGCATGTCCTTGCAGTAGACATTCGGAAGCAATAATATTTGAGCGTCGTAAGTGATGCCAATAAATTAGATAACGTGTGCTTAGGAAACATTTGGCTGGAACATCTTATAGTGAACCATAAAAACGGTTGGAAACTCCAATGGGACTCGTACGAATCAAATGAAAATGTTGATACTGATACGTCAATTAATTTTTGATTTATGAGTGTACTGTGATATGCGAAAAGCAAAATACTGTATTCGTGCAGAATTTCAATTTCTAGGTCTCAGCAGATCACGACGATTTTTTTTTTTTTTTTTTTTTTTTTTCAAGTTTCAGCTTTATGGTTAAAACGCCGTATCCATGTTTTTGTAGCATTTCCTAAGAACATTTTGACCTAAATTATTCGTTGATAAAATACCATGCACACAAGCGGGAAGAATTTTAAACAGTACAATACGCTTGAAATAATATACGAGAATCGAAGGGAATCAAGTAGGGTAGAAATTCCAGGTGTTTTCCTCTGGCGTGAAATCACAATATTCCTGTGATACTTAGCGAAAATTCACTTAATATACGAATTTCTCTCTTAATACTATTATGTTATTATTAACACGTAACCAGCGAGAGAGGATCCCGTAACTTCATTGCTCCGTTCGTACGCTGAAATAACAATAAACACTTCGAGGGCGAGAAGTATCTCATTTTCGAATGAATACTAATTTTTGATCACTTTTATATTAATTTCCCAGCTTTTCGACGTTACACCAAAATAAAACATACGTATTTTCACTCTTGGAACCATGGGGTAAACGTTATTCAAAACCCCATCAAATTTCTGACTATGGTTTTTTCTGGTATCGCTTTCAACGAAAAATGGAAATTAATTTCCGAGCGTATCGACAGTAAATCAAAATTAAACACAGCCCGTTTTATACATCATTCGAAACTCCCATCAAAATCCGACAATTAGTTTTTGGGTGAATCGCGTTCAAAGAAAAATTGATACTAATTTATGGACATTTCAATCCCAGCTTTCTGATATTCACATCAAAAAGAAACATTCTTCAATTTCCACTCCAGGCCCGGTGGCTGCACATTATTGAAAACCCCATCAAAATCCGATCAGCAGTTTTGCTTGAATCGCGTTCATCCATACAGACACAAATTATAGAAAACAATTGATTCTTTTTCTATAGGTCATCAACAGTTCCCACAAAATAATTATTTTAAAAGTTCTTTAGTATACAAAATTTCTTAAAGCCCTATTACATCTATATGTGAGTTAGTCTCCACTAATATTATAAATGCAAAAGTAACTCTGTTACGTTTACACGACTAAACCGACCTATAGTCCGTCCAGTTAATAGAGGCGGCTCAAGGTCACATTACTCTATGCCCACTCCGCTGCCCTCACGCGTACATGCGAAGAGGAAAGACAAATTTGCCATTTTGCCCCTCTCTTGCTTGGACATAGAGGTCTGTTCGGAGGGGTAGGCAACGGCTGGGGGGATGAGGTGAGGAGTGGGGCAAAGGGAACTTGACCTTGAGCCGCCAGTTGAGGGTGAACAGCCGTATAGTTGATGTATGATAAGGAAGTGCTATGTATAATTAAGAAGGACATAACATACTATTTTCTGGGTAAATAACATACTATTTTCTGGGTAAATAACATACCTTGTCCTGAAATTTTAAAATTTACTGAATGTTACAGACATACGGGTAGCGCGTGTAAGCCTCTGTGATGTTATATTATTCCCTCAGGCTTTGTTTCTCTCGCAGTCAGTTTCTGAATGATCTGTTCATACAGTTCATGTGCGGACACAACTTGCTACAAAACGGTATTGACATAAGGTATCCACACAAACAAAAATATTCCGTTAGTTTGTTGCAAACTGGTTCTCTTCGCGATACAGATTCATGGTAGAATGGCATGATGATGGAGTCCCCGTAATACAGGGTGATTCAAAAATGATTGTCGGGGTTTCATGAATTTTTTTACCGGTTGTGTACTAAACATACAAGTATTATATTTACATGGATGAATAGACAAACTCTCAAAGTTTTATTTTGTAGCAGCCGCTAATCTTGTAGTTACGTTTTGTTCCGCCAGATGTCAGTGTTTGCAATATGGCAGGTAACGCTATACAGAAGGCTTTTTGCACTCTAGATATTCACGTGTGTCAGTCAGTTACCGTTGTCCAACGGCACTTTCGAAAAAAATTTATGAAGGATGCACCTTCAGACAATTCCATTCGGAGGTGGTATGCGCAGTTCGTGGAGAAGGGCTGCTTATGCACAGGGAAAAGCCCGTACTGCCCGTTCTTCGTCAATGAACAGACAGTAACAGGACTAACTTACCTCGATATGGTCTCTGAGTGGTTGCTGCCTGAGCTGAAAGAGGTGGATGTTTTCATATTCCAACTAGATGGTGCTCCACCTCAATTCCAACGGGAGGTCAGAAAATTTCTCAACGAAAAATGCCGCAGCGATGGATAGGACGCGGAGCCGACAGTGACCTTATGCTCATGGCTTGGCCACCTCATTCACCAGATGTGATTTTTTTCTGTGGGGGTACGTCAAGGATCAAGTTTATCTTACTCCTCTACCTGCGGCTATACCACAACTGAGAGAACGGATTCTAAACATTTCTGATGACACGCTGCGTCGCGTGTGTGATGAAATGGACTATCGCATAGATGTGTGCAGAGTGACACAGGGCGCACATATCGAACAATTGTAATGGATGTAAAAAACCTTGATGAGTTTCTTTACACATCAAAATAAGATTCAAATTCATATCTCAATTGTGCTAAGTGTTGGAATTTTTTTGAAACCCCGACAATCATTTTGAATCACCCTGTATTATCCCGAATCGTCCTTTTTGGAACATTTTTTACGTAACTTTTGTATCTAATTCTAGAAATAAAATTTTAAGTCCACGAGTACGAAATCGCGGATAACAGCTAGCAGGTAGAATAAGCTACGGTTGAAGCCTAGAACATTTCGCTCCGGCGTCGTGCGCACGCACTTTTCGTGTGTTTGAACTATTTTTTAATTAACATGGGGTAGGTGGCTAAGTGAGAGCGAGGTGTGAGATCGGAAATGAGCTTCACTTATCTAAAGACCCGTGTAAACAGGCAGAGCGGCGAGGCGGTAATAAGACGCAAAGGCAACGCGAGCCTGGAAGGCCACAAAGACGGAGGAGACGAGAGCGACGCTGAATGAGGGGGAGCGCACAAAAACGAGGTGACAATGGCGGCCAGCGCCGGGGAGGGGATAATTTTAAATTGCAGTTAGCTCCAATGGCACTGACAATGGAATTTTTAAAACCCAATTCCTCCTCTTTATGAGGCTTAATAATGGCCTCAAGTATATAGGAACGCCTTTCAAATATTTTACAAACGCGTCTCGGATTCAGGGCGGCAACTTCATTAGAGATGGAGGCGTGAGGGGGAACCAGCTGCTATGTCAACTGCTGCTGTCATCTCTCTCCTTCTCCTGTTTATTATCGCTGTTTTTGCCTTCGAGACACTACAATCTCCAGTTTTTTCCCTCGATCTCCCAAAATAATGGCAGGTGCCGATTCCAAGATGATTATACAAATTTTGGTTTAGCAAACCTTGTTGAAATCTCTGAAGCACAATTAGTGGTTGTCTGACAGAAGACGATAAGGTCCCCGGTTCGAATTCCGATATTGGTTGGTATTTGTAAAGAGACTAAATCGGTCTTTTAGTTATGAAAAAAAAAATCGCTTTGCTATGTGAAGAAAGTTAGAACGTAGTGCTCCGAAAGGTGCATAATCTGGGATGAAGTCACCGTGAAGATTGTTCCATGGAAACGCTGAACGATACACCAACTACGCCAACTTGCCGTTTATGTAAGTTGGTTGAAAATGGGGACAGCAATTTTTACCTGCGAAACGTCCTAAAAATATATTTTGATGTGTAGGCAAATTCAAGAATATTGTATCAACTCTCTTCATCTCAGCGTTCAATTATAGAAACTTCCTCCATTATCCGTTTCAAATATTCCTATCTTTGCCTTCCTCTAACTCCTGTGGTTATATTCATTCTCCATAGAGCTAAATAATAATCATAATTCCGTGTGGTCGTAATGTCATTGTGACAGGGCCGTCTTAACCTAACCTGATAGTCCTACCGGGTACAGGGGACCTACAGTTTAACGTGGAATCCGAACCTCGGAAGCGTTCTGGCGTATTTCACATTACACAGTAGGCAGTACCAGAGGTGAAGGACGGGTTAGGAGTATACAAAAATTCCCGCCAAGACAAGGATTCTTTCGACTGCCAGTTAGACGCCTTAATACTGGTCGACCAGACCACTCTGCTCCAAAAAGCTTATATTTCAAAATTCGAATTACGATCTTGCTGACTCTTCCCCAAGTTCTACAACGTCTTTACGTTTTAGATTATCTGTCAACTAAAATTTCAGCTCCGTTCTACATAATACGTAATAGAATAATACTGGAGCATAGGCTTCTGCCCGATATTTAGGACGGTCTGGTTGTTCAGTATTTGAGTTACTTCTCCGCGGTTCAAATCCCGGTGGCGACAGGAATTCTTAAGTGTTTTGTTTGACGTATGACCTATGTCAGGACATTAAGTTCGGATTCCAACCTTAAACTGTAGATGTATCCACGACACTGGTGGAATGCGCGGCAAATCGAAATTCTGTTAGCAAGTCTTACTACCACACGAATTTATTTACTAGCGAAAAATTGATACCACTTTGGTTTAAACGATCTAGACATTGAAAATTTGTAGATCGCTTGGAACAAGAATTTTATTTTTGTTTCTGCTCAGCTAATTGTACTTGCAGCACTTGTATTCCGTTGAAAGTTCTTAAGTGACTTAATTAACCTTGTTATCTGTCTGCATTCCTAAGCTCTTGATTTCTATTCTCCATTTCTCTTTGTTTCCCTTAGGTACAGATCACTCGATACTAAGTTGTGCAATAAGATTTCAAAACCGGATTTTGTCATGGGAACGAAATTTAAACAAAGCAGCTCAATAATGGCACGAGAGAAAAAGAAAAACAGGTTACATCAAATTAAAGACAGATTGTCACGAATTTACCTAAAAGAAATGTAATGGAGCATTTCGGGTAATAGTTGACTGGCAAATACCTTATCTGAGATTAGACCGATTTTTCTTTTGATCTAACGAACGAAGCGCAATTTCATTCGCATTTAATTGATTTAATAATTAATGAGATCAACAAAACAGGCAAAATTCTCAATTTGAGAAAGGCATTGGATCGCACTGGCTTCTGATAAAAGAATTTCAGTCGGAACTTGATCTTTGACGAAGGGACACAAAAGAAGACAGATTTTAGATTGCAATAAATAGATTCGGTAATACTCCGAAATCCAGGTCATGGAGAGCAAAGAATTCTGTGATAACGTAATATATAAAAAACAAATCGTCCTCTTGAAACAGCTCTGCTATCTTACTATTTCTTCTCCATCGCATTTCAGATTTTTTATATAGCATTAGATCTGATACGTCCAGAAAATAAGGTCGAATTTCTTCATACTTTGTTAATTCCCAACATGTTCTTTATCAAATGATTACGAAGGCTTCCGCGGTCACTGTATCGCTTTATATAGTAGCAGGAAGCGAGCGCTAAACTGCCGCCACTATATAAGGCGATAGCGGCAACTCACAAACAGTCCTCTGATGAAAGCCACAGTAAGATGGCAGAAACGTTAGGTTTTAATAAATTGATGCGGCTCCACCCGGAGAACCGAGATAATACATGTTCTTTATATTTGCAGTCATTTAACTGGCTAGTATCAAAAGTTCTCAGATTAGTTTTCTAGTTTGCTCATTACTCGTCAGAAACATAAACTATTCAGCGAAATCTAGTTACCGTTACGCTCATACAAAATACAAACGTTTCTTACAACATTCTGAAGACAAAATCACTGTAAGGAAGTGAACTACAACTTAGGGGAGGGAGGGACAAATCATCTTAATCACGTTAAACTTATGGGAATGCAGAGGAAGACAGCAAGATTCGTCTGTGAAAGTAATACCGGTAATTATGCTAACGTACACACTTTGATAATAAATTTGGCAGCCGCTGAAAAATTCTATCACTCTTATTTTGCACAATCTGACATCAATGTCATCCTAAGAAACAATAACACAATACTGGATTACCAGTTTTACATTACTATTTCCTGGGATCTCAGATTTTGAAAAATATGAGTGATAGAATTTTTCTGCTGCGGCCAAATTTATTGTCAAAGTGTGTACATGGTAAAGGAGCTGGAGTGTGTAATGAATTAAAAGGTACAGTGCCATTAGGCACTAAGTGATCCCACGGTGTGTGTGAATGTTGCCGATGCGTCGTGTCAACGAACAGAAACGTGACGGAACTAAAGCGTCCAGATTTACACGCACCTTGGGGGGTGCTGACAACGTCCTTCTCAACGTGGACATAAAGCGGATTTATAACCCCCATAAATAACTGAGACCCGCTTTCTATTTTCGCACGTTTCGGAAAGTTCCCGCCGAAAACTGGCGCGGACTAGCAAAAATAAACCTTAGTGACGTTTCCTAGTAAATGAGTGCTTTATGAGAGTAGGGGAAGACGATCCAGCCAATAGAAAAGCCGCCTCAATTTATTGCCGTGTTGGTGTTTTTTCTTGTCTGTTCTGGGGCCAATGTGACGCTGTTCCTTTGGCGCGGATTGCGGTGATTCGCCAAGAGCCGGACCCGACATCGCATTACGAGAAGTACAGAGTCTTGCTCGGAGGAGAAGGACGGACGACGAGACACTCTGGTTCTGATCTTCATCGAGTACAGCCGTTCAACGACGCCGGAGCTGGGGACACTGCATTCACGCGGTGCGGTCGAGGAAGCTGGACGACCTCATGTGGTGCGGGTCTTGCCTGGTCGCTGACCTGGGCTGTGAACAATGGTAAAAGCTACGACCCGGACGGAAGCTCATGCAATCGTTCCACCCAGTAATGACCCTGAGATTTTGCTCTAACTGTTTGACATTCAATGATATGTAATTGTTAACCTCAGAATAAAAACAAACTTCGTGTTTGCCTAATTTCACAATAATAAATTGTACACCCAATTTTCAATTTTCCTATTCATTACAATAATATTTCATGTGATTAGCTGAAGATTAAGTATGATTTTTGATATTCCAAATTGATAATTTTGCTAATGATAAAACAGTACGACCCAAAAGTAAACGTCCCCAAGGTAGACGTTACAACATGGCACCCTAAACGTGGAGCTATCGAAATATGAATGATTGCAAGAGTTTCTATGAAACATTGATATTAAATAAATGGTGAAATTTTATTTCAGTGGAAACCAGATGATCCAGCAGAAAATTTTATTTTATGATATATGTGATATGTTAATGATCTGCTATTGAATTATTTTATTTTAGTCCTGCAACGGAGATGGATGCAGTTTGAAAATCATACTCTATGATGTATTGTGTTGATACATGTTCAAATCGACGTTGAAAAATTGTTTTGTTTGTCAATGGTGGAAATATGATGTGACGATTGTCTTTCATTTGATATGTTGTTGAAATATGATTTTGGTTTTCTTTCGATTGTGATGTGGTTTTGTCTAATTTTGGTAATGGATCTGTTGAGACGATTTCTCGAGACTGGTGTTTAATGGTAAGATTGTTTCGTCGATTCAGCGTTGAAAAATGGCATGTTTGATTTTTGAATGTCTTCTGGGACAGCTATTACTTTTTATCTTTTTCGTATCTTGCTTATTCCTGTTTTATGTGTGCTGACGTGTCGCCAGAATATTCATTGTGATTTACCTGTGTTATCGGGAGAAAAATTACGTTTGCTGGAAATCATACGTCACGAGAAGTGTTACTGCACGTATGTGTTTTTAAGTTGATGGTTGATTTTAAATTAAAGCGGGCTGACATCTATTTTTGGTTTGATTTCTTTTCATATGATCACTAAGATCTCGCGTTATGCTGAATATTTTTTCTAATTGGGTTTTTTAAAACAAATTCCAAAGGCTATTAATACGTGATTTATGTGCGCAAAGGTAAGTTCAGTGATTGAGATTTTTAATGTCTTGTGGGGAATGCGGAGGCTGGTCTCAGTTCATTTTCTTTGATACCGTTGTGTGATCGAAATTTCTATTGATTCTGATGATCCAGTTGCTTGTTCAAGTAGTCTATTTTATTTTCCTTGTGGTATTCGCGCAGTGTTCGTGGAGATTGAATTACGGGGGTCGTAAAGATAATTTAAAGGAGGTTTGACTAACTTTTATGGCGTAAACGATTCTCTAAATTAACACTGATTTCAAATGCTATCGCTAAAAGTTAAACTGAATGCTGCTCCGGAGTGGAAAGTTTATTAAAATGGCACAAAGTTTGAATCAAACGGAGTTAGGAAATCTTGACTTAGCGATGGAAGGAAATAACGCGAATTTGATAGATAAGTCCGCGATCGTGAATTATGAACAAACTCCTAGTGAAGCGGGTAGTATAGTTTGCGCTCCCATCAGTGATTCCCGGGACGAAACAGTGAACCCATTGCAAAGCAAGCAGGACGTAATTCTAGCGCCTCCGCTAAATGATTTAGGTATTTCCCAGATTTTGGGGATGTTACAACACATGAATGAGAACCTCACTGCCCAAAGAACGCAAATGAACGAAATAAATGAAAAAATTGATGCCTTCGGAAAGAAACAGGTTGAAATAATGGAACAATTTAAAGTTGATTCTCGAAAAGAAATGTCGGAAGTCGATGGTTTGAAAAGTGAGGGTAATGGTCTGGATGGAATAAGTATAATTCTACAAGAAAAACAAATGACTGAAGAGGATAGTTCTAAAGAAATAGGAACCAGAGATATGGATAGAGAATCTAAATCTGATGTGCGCACAATAGAGTCAGGCAGAAAATTGGTTGAAACTGAGAGGAAACAGGAAGACCGCGTGTGTGAAGATAACAGTTTTGCATTATCAATTACCGAACTTACAAAAATCGGGATGGTGGAGGAAATCAAGTCCATCAGGCAACAGCTGTGCGCTATCGCACCTATCTCGCCAAAACCAGGAAAAGGAAAAATCATAAAAATGAAACCAAGATTATATGTATATGGTGAAAGAGGATATTTGAAATATGTAAAATTTCTGCAAGTGCAAGGAACATTTGATGTGATGCCAGAAGATTTGAATACTTTGCACTATCGGACGGAATGGTAAATGTTGCGATACACTCCAGGTAGAACACCGCAGGGGGTATGGGCTAACGATCCAACAGGCCTTTCACAGTGAGCTAAAAGGAATTCCCGACAAGACTGCAGGGCCAGAACATACTGTTTCGCCAGAATGTCTGTGTAGACATAGAGACAACAAGTGACCAACAAAACCGTAACAGATCGTTGATCGTCGATGAACAGATATGTTTGATGCACAGAATAATTTTTAGTTTCGATGAGCGTGAGAGCACAAATTTTGATTTCGAAAAATGGATTCAAAGGTTGCATGGGCGGTTAAAATATTAAATAAGATGACGGAGACATTTTTGAAATACCAGATTCATGTAAATGACCGTGCTAGATTTTGGTTTAAGTTTATTGTAAGTGCAATGTAAAAGCAGTACAGATGACGTAATTTTAAAATTTTGTCCTGCTAACTAAGAATTTATTTTAAATTGATGAAAGTAAAGATATTTTAGTCTAAGAATGACATTTTAGTTTGTTTGTAGAAAACATTTCAAACCTATGACGAGCGGCAACAATAATAATACAACCCTAGAGTGAAAAATGAAACGTTGATTGTTTATTTCCATACGCAGCAAAAGCTATTATAAAAATAATAATAATAATCCTCGGAGAAATTGTTAGAAGTGAAAGATCATGTTTGATTACGGTTTCAATTCGAGACGGGTTTGCCAAAATAGTCGCGACGATTGTAAAATCATTAATATTCCGTGTCATTGAGTTGTGGATTAAAATTGGTTGGAGTTGACCTTTGAGAAGAATAAATATTAGCAGTGTGTGATGTGTTAAAATATTAAGAGCAGAAAGAAATGACGTGTTCACGATAGCGCAGAGTAGATAAAGCTTCGTTAAATGTAGATCAAGAAATGATCGTCTATGAAGAGTTTAAATAAATGAAACAAAAATATTGCGGACCGTGAAACCGAAGAAGGTATAGGCCAATATTATTGTAATGACGAAAAAAATCGTCAGTTGGAGTTTAGAGGATGACAGATAGTCATCGAACTTAATAGCCGAAGCTAGAATGAACATGTACTTAATAAAATGTGAGTAGGGATTGTTCCAACACGCTAATAATTCTAAGAAGAGGAAATTCGAAACCATGAATAGATGAAACACTAATGACACGAAGTTATTTTAAGAGAAAATGGCTAAGGACGTAATCGTTTGTTGATTAGAAATAGAGTGCTTAGGTGAACTAATGATACGATAAGAAACTAAGAAATACTTGATGAAACCGCGATGAAAATAAATTACCTGCGTATAGAATCAGAGGATATGGTGTAAAACAATAAATTTCCGAATACAGGGAAGAAGATTTAATTAAGAAGTATGAAAATGATGGTTGCCGCTAGAAATATGTCCATTACCTTTAAGTCTATGGTTACAAGGGCTTATAAAAAGTAGTAGTAAAAATTAACAATACGAAATAATCACAGGAAATATTATCTAATTACCTATGTGAATAAACCTATCAGTGCGGAAGATGTTGAGGATTAAATATAATTTTTAATCTTATGGAATAAGAGATTTGAAGAGATCGTTTGACAGGAACGGTAAATTTAATAAGTCAAACTTAGCGAATATAGCCGTGAACCGAGCGGCAGACAGCAGTAATCTTTTGTCCAAACGGCATAATAGGGAGGCGACCCTCCGCTTGGCCGAGAACAGGTAGCGACTGTGGGACCGAGTCTTATACCTGCCCCTTAGAAAGTGAAAGCGTTCGCGGAATCGCAGTGGGGTTTGTTTACTCGAGTCAGCTGGCCTTTCAAATACGACCAGAGACACTGTTAATGCCTCTGATGTTATGGAAAACATTCAATAAAATCTGTATTTATATTAAATAAATGGAAAAAGATACCAGTCTGGGAAATTATTTCAACAGAGGTTGTTAAAAAAGGGAGGCTGTAATAAAATTTTGTAATTAATCACAAGCATTAGGATTTAAAATGCTAGTTCATGTCATGTATTGATTTGACAAATATAACTGTTAGGATACTTTTGTGATGAAAAAGTGAATTAATAAGTAATTATAAGAATAATTGTTAAAAATTATAGATAATAAATAATTTTGCATATTATAATAATAAAATGATGTAATTTTATTTTAATTGAATATTTTTTTGAAAAAAGGGCAATCAAGGAAAGATTTAAATTAGTTGTATAGAGAATGATATATGTCACATGCTACTCATAAGATATGTAACATGTAGTTATAAGACATGCTGGATTGTCTCGCGAGTTCACTGAGGAATCAAGTAGGGCACAAGAGTAATTCGGTGAAGTACAAAGCTATCACATGTTGTATTAAAATAGAGAACTGAAGATGGGTATATCTTAAGAAGTTTGATAATGTAACTATTAACAAAGATCACAAACAGTTAGAGAATATTAGAACGAACTAATCTCACTCACAAGGAACATTAACCCAATGACCAGAAATAAGTGAAGTTATAGTGAAAAACTGAATTGAAAATTATCCATAGAATAATTTTCAATTGTACGGGTGATGGGGTAGTTGTAATGAATTAAAAAGTGCAGTGCCATTGGGCACTGAGTGGTCCCACGGTATGTGTGAATATTGCCGATGCGTCGTGTCAACGAACAGAAACGTGACGGAACTAAAGCGTCCAGATTTACACGCACCTTGGGGGGTGCTGACAACGTCCTTCTCAACGTGGACATAAAGCGGATTTATAACCCCCATAAATAACTGAGACCCGCTTTCTATTTTCGCACGTTTCGGAAAGTTCCCGCCGAAAACTGGCGCGGACTAGCAAAAATAAACCTTAGTGACGTTTCCTAGTAAATGAGTGCTTTATGAGAGTAGGCGAAGACGATCCAGCCAATAGAGAAGCCGCCTCAATTTATTGCCGTGTTGGTGTTTTTTTTTTTTTCTTGTCTGTTCTGGGGCCAATGTGACGCTGTTCCTTTGGCGCGGATTGCGGTGATTCGCCAAGAGCCGGACCCGACATCGCATTACGAGAAGTAAAGAGTCTTGCTCGGAGGAGAAGGACGGACGACGAGAAATTCTGGTGCAGATCTTCATCTAGTACGGCCGAAGTGATTTTCGCGGAGTACGAGTCGGCAGCTGGGGACGCTGCATCACGCGGTGCGTTCGAGGAAGCTGAAAGACCGCATGTGGCGCTGGTCTTACCTGGTCGCTGACCTGGGCTGTGAACAATGGTAAAAGCTACGGCCCGGACGGAAGCTCATGCAATCGTTCCACCCAGTAATGACCCTGAGATTTTGCAATGACCCTGAGATTTTGCTCTAACTGTTTGACATTCAATGATATGTAATTGTTAATCTCAGAATAAAAACAAACCTCGTGTTTGACTAATTTCACAATAATAAATTGTACACCCAATTTTCAATTTTCCTATTCATTATAATAATATTTCATGTGATAGCTGAAGATTAAGTATGATTTTTGATATTCCAAATTGATAATTTTGCTAATGATAAAACAGTATGACCCAAAAGTAAACGTCCGCAAGGTAGACGTTACAGGGGTATGTAGAAATGAAGAGGTTAGCACAGGATAGGAAGGGATGGAGGATTGCATCAAACCAGTCTAAAGACTGGACGACAGCAAAAAAAAAAAAAAAATATTTTGGGAAGCCGGAAACTCCAATTGATCTTGGTGGATTTTTTCCTTGTTATAAGTTTCCCATACATTATGACAACAATATTGACGGAGCTCGTTGCATTCTCAGGGTAATATGAAATAATTTTTTCTTGTTTAAATGTATGTATAACCCATTTTTTTCTTTAAAATTTGAGAACATGTCGAAGCTATTATCATGATTGAGGTCAACCAATTACACTCTCTACCTGGAACATCTATGGTAAATTAAGCGGTTTTTAACCGTAACAATAGTATCAGTGGTAATAACAGTTATAAAGACAGTTAATCCGCCAGTAGATCTGAGTGTGTTAAGGCGCCTGAAGCTGGACTGGGGAGGTACAACGGGACCAGGCACGAGTCCAGGTCCCTGTGTACCGTCCGTCCTATGTGTGGTTTTTCGGTGGTTTCTCACAGTCATCTAAGCGAATGAACGGTTAACGTTCTGGCCTCGCATTCGGGAGAGCGCCGGTTCGAATCCCCATCCGGGCATCCAGATTTGGGCTTTCGATGGTTTCCCCAAATCACTCCAGGCGAATGCCGGGATTCTTCCTTCAAAACTGCACATTTCACAAACAAAAATGCATTAATCATACAGAACACAAAAAATTACGTTTCATAGACAAATGGCAAAAGTCTTTCCTCCTGTGGGTTAAGTACGCCGGGTCTAACGAACCCGGTTTCAAATGGGGGAGAGCACAGGTCCCTCACATCTCTCATGATTCACACTGGCTGCCTGTGTAAAGCAGGGGACCGGTGGCATGTGGTCCTTAGCTAGCTGGATTGAGCAGAAAAATTAGTTAAAATTAGCTTGACTCAAAATAATAATTCGTGTTCCAGTAGTATTTAGTTTTGAGAACTCAGGAGGTTAATATTTTATTACATTTAACGAGAATGCTGCTATTAAGGTAAATCAAGTAAGCAGAAAACAGGCGACCATATGTGATAACTTGTTTTTGTGAGACAGGGTACATTTCGTTTATTTAATAATTCACTTCTTCTTTAGAATCTGCACCTGGAAGAAGAATTTCTTGGCGAAAACATTTCTTCAACCTAGTTAACATCGTCCTTTTTCCTAATTCAAAGTATTATGCACCAGGCACTTCACTGATCCCAGTGAAGAAGCATTTGGCGGGTATTGTTATGAAATAATTTCTGCTGTGCAATTGCCTTCGTACATAGCATTGCGAGTTCACTGACAATCTGAGCATTTTGTTTTTAAATATTTGTATTCTGTGTGACTGGTTGCTATTGGCATATTCCCATATTAGAAGCATATTTGTTTTTAAATGTGGTAAGATCATTTGAGAAATGAGTGACACCAGCAAGAAACACAGCATTAACGTAGAGACATTTTTTACAGCTTTGCGCTTTGTCGGCATCGATGGCATTAGAAGCGGGAAAGGGGTGGGATCAAAGAATGGGGAGGAAATTGCATGGTCTTTTGAAGGAACCATCAAGTTACTGGAGTGTTTTCATGTAGGCGTGGATAGCCAAAATCTGTTTGGCAGGACCGGGATCTTAACCAGCGTCCTCCCGAGGTTCAAGGGATTTTATGCGAAGCACAATATTTTCGTAAATATTCCGTTCCAACTCTTCCAAAGCAGCTTACTGTTTTTACATCACAATCCGACAGTGCACCCATGAAGATTTCATTACATCATACCTAAAAAACCTAGGAGAATAAAGACAAAAGTAACTGTCATTCCTTTATTATGTGGCGGTATATCTCTGGCGGTAGAGCGTCTGAGAATGGACCGGACGATCGGGGTTCAATCCCCGACGAAACAGAATTTTTTTTCGAAGCTGAAAGTCCGGAACGGCCCATTCATCCTGCTGTCCGATGAGTATCGTGAAGGAAACTCCGTGGGAAGGTAATGAAGGGCCTGAGCATGGCGCTGACCCCATCACAACCCTCTAGTGCTGTAGTCCGGTCAAATTATTCTGAAAAAATAGGGTGTACCCTTGCATAAATTCCCAACAGGCTGAAAATTTGCATGAGCGTTAGGGATATCATTATAATGAAATTGTGAAAAGTCCCCATCGATCCCGTGTGTGCAAAAAAATTTATACAAGGTCAAAGTTCGCAAAAATGGGGTTTTCGGATTTTTTAGCGAATCGGTTAGTTTTATAATAAACTAGCGCAGACAAAAATTGTGGATCATGTAATTATGTACAAAAATTGTTTTTATATTTTTTCCCTAAGATTTACTATTTCTGAGAAAAAGTCATTTTAAAATTCAGTTGTATTCTCCATAATATGCATGACTATTCTATATACATCATATGACGCATAATATAAGTATAATTTTAAGTCTGCGTGATTAATACATTTATATTGAATGATAATTCTGAGAGTATTAGCTGAAAAGAAACCCAGTCCCACATTTTATGTGACCACGTGGCCATGAGAAACATCTGTCTGCTGTTCAATTGTCTACTAGGGTGTGCCCGTCTACCTGCTCTTTTTTTTTCAAAGGCCCCAATAAAATACGGTTAGTCTTGAACGTTCGCTCGTAGTTAAAACACGTGGTTATTGATAATATTCTTTACTAAAGTTTGTGCTGTATTCAGTTTTTAAAACACGTCGCAACTTTGTTTCATTTATAATAAACCTTTGCTTGCAAGTGAAATGGCATGAAGACGTTGATTGACGCAAGTGCTGAAAGAGATGATGAATTTATTGACTACCTAAAACGTCAAAAATCAGTGACAATTCATGTGCAGTGTCGTAAAAACTATACTCGGAAGAGTGAAAAGACAACATGAAGAGGAACAAGGCAGTACATCTAAAACAAGTCCTCCTCGTACTAGAGCACGCTTAAGTGAATCAGCTTTTTGTCTTAAAAATTGTCGCTTCTTTTGCGGCGATGAATTAAATATTAAATAAAGAATATGAAAAGAAACGAGCACAGAAATTTCGGCGTAAAATTTGTAAAGTTACCACACTTTCATTCAAAAATCTGTTCTGAAAGCACCTCAGTCTCTTTCTGATGACAAAGTAAAAACTGTTATCACTCGCATCGGGTTTGAACATGATTTAGTTGCTGCTGAGGCTAGGTATCATCATGATTGTTGTGTTTCTTTTTTTAAAACCGTCCACTGGGAGTAAAGCCGGTTGGTTGTACGACCCCGAGATGAAGCATTGAGTCTTGCCATGGAAGAAATATTTGTATACATCGAAAGTAGTGATGACTGTCAGTTTACATTGGAAGAATTAAAAAATGTTTGTAAAAATTCAAATGTAGATAACAGAACTATTAAACTACGATTAATGTTGAAATATGGCGATAAAGTTATTGGCACTTAAAAACTGGGACAATTAACATTTATATGCTTTATTGATAATCATCACGATATTCTAAATTAAGAAAAAAAAACAAATCTAATGACAAAGAAGAGCAATTTAAGATCCTGGAAGCTGCGGCAGCAATCATCTAATTGGATGTGCACAAGTTTTTGAGGATATGAACTCTACTCCAGAAACTCTAATCACCAGTGGAATTCGCTATCTTCTTTCTGTGTATGTAGCTCCAACAAAAATTACTCGCATAGATAAGTTACGTTACTTACCTTTTGCAAACCACACACGTAATAAAAAACGTGTGCAGTTAGCTTGTCGTCCTCCGATGTCGGATTCTGCTCACCAACATTTTTTATCGAGTGTATTACCAGGTTCAAGTATGGCTTGGTAATCAACTGGATCCAGAAGAATTGATAATTTATTGGAACCAATCCACACTCTATTTCCACCTGCACCAGGAAATATAATTCAAAATGCGGCTGCAAAACAGTGGGCTTATTTTGTTCAACAGCATGCACCAGTTGTCAAGGCCCGTCGTGTTCAAATGTTGATTCTCCAACAGAAGAAGATACTTACATCACCGACGAAACAACTGATGTATCATTGTTACAATAATTTACGTCTACTCAGGAGGATGTAGAAGAAGAAGAAGAAGAGGATGGAGGCAGAGGAGAAGAAGTTGAATAAGAAGATCCGACATTCCATTAAACAAGTAAAATAGACCGTGGAGTAGGCCTACTGGGGAAACCACGTTAAAAAAAAGAAAAAGTGCCAAGTACACTGCTGAGCACAATAAGTGAATACAAACTAAGGGGCAGGTTCGGATCATATATCTCATAATTCTACTGCTTTAATCACTCCTTACTGGCAGCAATTAAAGGAAACCTACGACTCCTTGCTCACTGAAATAATCTCCTTTAATCCTTTGAGGACTCTCAGAAGACGTGGCTTTACTGCTTCATTTCTCCTGGGATAGAATTCGCCCGCAAACAGGCTATCTCTCTCCCTCAGCTAGGAGGTCAGGAGTCTTTGGATTCCCTAACATACTGAACTTAAACTTGCTTATTATCCGTTTATCTCCCTCAAACGGCTTGAAAGAAAAAATAAAACCTTTGTTCTTTCATCTCTTAACTTAAACTATTACATAAAACTACAGCTGCGCATAAAACATTACTAAAATTATATTTTTAACACCAAACAATGTTGGTCTGCGGTTTTCGTGTCCTTGCCGCATTTGCGTTATTGTAATCTAAGTATAAAGAATTTGGATAAACAAGACTAAGCACCTTATTAAGGCACTCAGCATCTAGTGCTTGTAAACTTATTAATGCAGATTTTCAGATTTTCCCGGTCGCAATGAGGTTTACACTTCCACAAAAGTATATTTTTAATCTCTTGAACTTTAAACGACAGGTAGCTTCTCAGATAACCACACTGTCCTATTTCACAAGGCTTTTATTTCGTCGAAAAGTCTTCAACAAAACATTCAAAAAACCTTACACGAGACTTCTTTCCAAAGATTCATTCAATTAACAAATGACGTAAGGTTCATCTTAGCATTGTTCCGAGCCGGGTGGCAAAGCTGTGATTGTCGGGATCTTATAAAATGCATCGCAGAATTTTCTGGACAACATTACCTGTGCCGACCAAAGCTTCTGGAGATGTCATAATTAGTTTAACAATACAAATCGTAAAAAAATATAAACTGATTCAAAATTTCTTTAAATCATAAGAAAACCATCTTAAATGAAAGCAAAAGATAATTTAATTTATTTACCACATTAAACATTTTGAAGCAATCAAAATCTCTCTCGGAATATATTTATTGGCACAATATACCAATTTACCTTCTTTTAATTAATATTTCATATATTGTAATGCTTTTAATAGAAATACGATAGTCATTCAGGCTATTTAGAACACTTTAGCCTATTAAACCACAACAAATTCATAGGAAAAATATACAAATTTAGAATCCGTCACATCGCTACTCTCTCGGGTAGAAATTTAATTAGTTTCAGGGATCATAATTTATAGGAAACTGTTGTTAGGGACGTAACAATCTCTTTTATCGAAAAAATTGAAACCTTGCATCATTAATTCTCAAAGAAAATAATAAACATACTTCGCGTTAACTTAATAAACCATTAAGCAATCTTAATATGAATAAAGTGTGTATATTGTTGCTACATATGACTTTATGGTTCTTAAATTTATTAAACTGTCTAATGATAATATATTAACAATTAGAATTATTTCTTTCCATAATACTCTTATTTTCTTTACCTAATTATTGACTTGAAAGTAAGAATACCCGAACCTTCTGTTGCTTAGGCGGAAGATGTCAAATCAAGGCTTTTTATTCAACATTTTCAGTCACCAAGAATTAAAGCTAGCTTCCAGATATCTCGCCCCCCCCCTTTTCCCTTAATAATTATTTCTATTATTTTTAATACCTCTATAGTTTTAGTTTTATTCCATTATTAATTCAATATTCATATTCTTATCGTTGAAGTATTAACAAATGCTTTTCATAATTTTTGATGATTTGTCGGAATTAAAAAAAAAAAAAAAAAATTTCCACGTAAAATGGATCATGTTTTATGTTTTACGCAAACATTTTGTTTAATTATAAGTCTATTCGTACACCTGTTTGTTGGAAATACCCCCAAGGTAGGAAGTGAATGAATGCTCTATCTGCGCGTTCAATTTTATGGCTCAATTTTGTACTGCAAATTTTGTACCAGTTGGAAAAATCCTTAGAGGTATCTGGAGACAGTTGGGCCCTAATGCTATGCTTCGGAACAAAAATACCGGGAAACCAATTCTGTAGTGTGATAGTCGGGACACTGCCCGCGTTACGCTGAAGGAACTACAACTTTATACGTAAGCTGCAATGAAAACTTTGTATCTTGGACAATATAGTCAGTCGAATAAAATTCCTAGAACCTGTAACAAAAGAAATACTACACTAAAACTTACATAACGAGAATCGAAATCGATGCTTAATAATTCTGGCAGTCCCCTTGTGTGTTGTGACGATGAATGAAGGAAAAAGCGTGTTTACGTAAACCCCTGAGGACAGCTGCAGACTCGAGGATAATGATCTTAATGAGCCAGGCCACGCAGTCCGGTGACTCACCCTATTACTTTGTTTAAGTGTTCCAGGGCTCACTAAACCAAAAGATAAGGACGAGCGGAGACTAATTACTCAAGTCCAAGGCACTGGAATAAATTCAGGCAGTGTCGTGGTGTCGCCGTACTAGTCTGCCGAATCACGCAACCAGTCCTGCTCCTGTATCACGGACATGTAGCGCAACTTTCAAACCTTAAGTGGTTATACTCGGTCATGGGATTCTAGAGGACGTGGGTTCAAATCCCCTTCCGGACATCCAGATTTTGATTTTACAATCCAGCCGAAAGCAGAGATGGTTTCTTCAAAAGACCCTCGCCAAATTCCTTCCAGTTACTTGTCCCCAGTCTTCTACCGTCTCCAATGACCTCGACGTTCACCAGGCTAAAAGTATTATGAAAAAAATAAATGGAAACAGGTGAACTGCAACATACAGACACAAACACAAGGTGAGCATAAATACAAGCTGATAAATAAATACTGTAAAGCAATTGAATGTTTGTTCGTTTATTAACTTTTCGAACGCGTTTCACTTCTTTTGAAGAAGCATCTTCAGCGGATTCTCCTGTTAATTGCTTATATATGTTACAACTTGGTTATGTTGTTACATTTTGTACATTGGAATTCTTATACAGATTATAATCTATTTAATTTTTCGATCTATTGCCTATATTTATGCTCCATTCTCAGCAGCAGTGATTTTGCTTCGTTTTGCATTTATATATATATATATATAAGCAATATAATGAAAAAGTAGATTATATTTTATCTAAGAATTCCGATGTACAAAATATAAAAGCATAACCAAATTGTAACATATATACGCAATTAACAGGAGAAACCGCTGAAGATGCTTCTGCAAAAGAAGTGAAATGCATTTGAAAAGTTAATAAACGAAAAAACATTCAATTGCTATTGCAGAATTTATTTATCAATATTATTAGCAATTGAGGAATCCATAGCTTCCAAATAATAAATACAAGTATTTGGCAAGTTCGACAACTGCACACGCGGTCTATTCTAACTTTATATATTTCGTCTGTGTCATCACAGCCCCTCTTATCATAAATTTGGTAAATGATTGTCTACATTCTCTATCCCATCTCCATTCACATTGTCTCAATGTTTCTGTTCCTTTTGAGCGTGCCGTACCCAAAGAGAAACGAAGCTTTATTGTTATCGCTGCACCGTGTCTTTCACAGATCTCTAGTTTTTAACGGAATATGTTGCAGATCTCAAACCTGCACGCGTTATGTCTTTGAGTGGCCCAAAATCAAATAGAATATTAAAATTGTGTAAGTTGTCCTATTTAAGTAAAGGGGATGCGAAATTTTATTTTACAACTCAGCGTCTCGCTTAGGTTGTTATACATCTCGTTAAACAGTGGACTAGGATTGTTTAATATTTATTACTTGAAAATAAAATTCCGGGAGACAATTAATGTGTCAGTTTTAGGCCATCTGATCTATCTCAAAAACTCTATTACCTAGACGCTTGAATTTTGTATTCAATATCGAACATATACTCTACAAGCAAAAAATATTTAAAATACTTACATGTAAGACAGTTTGGAGTTTGTGTGTTAGGGTTATAATGATTCTGGATTAATGAGAATCCTTGACGGAATTCAGAGATACGTTAAAGATTGCTTGAAATAAATTAAAACCCGAATGAAGAAGTAGCATTTTAAATTCCACATTTCCAATTCACTAAAGATAATGATAGTTCTAAACGTTAAGAAACAGCTCTATGGAAACATCATTGGATTAAGTGGAACGATAATATGAAATGTAGCTCCCTTTATCCCTTTATGTTACTACGAAGGGACGAGGAGGTCCTCTCGAACATGGACACGTTGTTTCTAGAGTAATTGTTTGTGAAATGTGTAGTTTATTAGGCAGAGATTAGGCACCATCCACGGCAGCCCAGTTCAAACTTCACTGTTTCTTGAGACACCTAGTCTCCTTCCGAAATTCTAGCCGTTTTTCTTCTAAATCAAGTAATTGTGTTTTTGTACCTCAGACGGTTATTTTTTTATCTGTTTGAACCCTCTGAAACCTGTTTGTAGTTTTTACAGCCAAATAACTAAATTTTAATTGGATGTGTTTTAATTTTTGTTTGGAGGGCCTTTATAGTCGGTCAAACCTAATTTTTAATATCTATAAATGGCTTCGCGTAGATTTTAATTATTTTTTGCCACGTTGTTAATAACCAAGCTGTCTATGCACCATAAATTCCCACTTCAACCTTCAAGAAGTCACAGCTGGAAACACTCGAAGTGTCTGGCCACCATTGATGCCGAAAGATGTTATCTTTACTGTTCTTCGATTTTTTATGGTCTTACCGAGCGTGGTGGGTGAATTGTAACGCTTTGGCCTCGCATTCAGGAGGACGCTGGTCCGAATTCTCGTCCGACCACTCAGATTTGGATTTTATATTATTTCCTTAAATTACCCCAGGCGTATTTTATGATGGTTCCTTCAAAAGTCCATGGCAGAATTCCTTCCCGTTCCTTACACCCAACCCTCTCCTCCCCCTAATGACCTCTACGTTGACGAAGCGTAAAGCTCAAAGGAAAAAATCTCAGCTGACTTCCAGATGAGATTAATTTTATCCATATATTACAAATTATTCGACCGTGTAGGAAGATATACAGAATGATGTAGGGTGATTCGGAACAAAACCGACAAAGCTGATACTCCGTTCACCCTCAACTGGCGGTTCAAGGTCATGTTCCCCTAGCCCCGCTGCTTACCTCACCACCCCCTCCCGTTGCCTACACCTCCGAGCAGAGCGCTGTGTCCATGAAGATGGGTGGCAAATTTGTCAGCGGACACTCATTCCCTTTAGCATGTTAGGGATAAGGGCAGAGAGTGGGGATAGAGCAAATGACCGTGAGGTCTCTCTGTTAATTGAACACACTATACTATATTCTGTGTGATAATGTTTCAGGAAGGGAGTCATGTCCATAAAAACATGCTTTGAGTGCGGTAGTGCGTTGGCATTTGAGAACTGTTCGCATATGTTGATGGATGTGTATTCAACATTTCATTAAGATACTCAACAAGAGCATCACTTCTTGCAGTAAATTACAGACGGGGTTCAAATCTTTGACCTCCTATTTCAGTACAGAGCCTACATAGGTGGCACAGATATTTACGCACATGGAAAAAAATGTGTGGTTTTGTGCTCAGAGCTTCAGCCAGTGTGAGTATTCGTGGGATAAGGTCCTCCTCTGATGTTACAGTATACACAGGAAACAGAGGTGTATGATCTATAGATCGCCATGACCAAGGAATTAGCATATCTCTACCAGTCCATCTATATGGATATATGGTGTGGTACCGCATATTTGCATCGAAGTCTATTGGATCTCTGTCCTGTTGTAGCGACATTACCTGACGAACTCATTGTGGTAGGGTAGGCAAACATTTGATGGAAACCTGTTAGAATTCGATCTATTTAAAAACATGCGGAGGACTTACATAAGGCACAGTTCGTTTTAAGCTTTACGCTGGTGTCTAGCTGTTTGTGTAACTATTAGAACACCAAGAACAGTCGAAATAAATTTTGACACCCCATTCTTTTCAGATCGTGGGTCCCCTACTGAAACACGATTAGTTGGCGTCCAACAAAACATACTAAGCATGGTTGTTTTTTATTTTTAATCACCCAGTATTTATTAAAATATCTCAAATTTGGTAGATTTAATATTACGTCTTGGTCCAAACTAAAGAGCTACGTGCTTTCTATATATAAATTTGCGAAGTTTTTGCGTTTTGTTTTGTAACAGATTTAATAACCAAGGAATGTTCCACTGGTGCATAACTTCTATTTCACGCATACGTGTCTAACAAATAACTATGCACTATGGTTTGGAAATGACTACCAACCTCGCCATATTTTTCATTCACCGAACGTGGTGGGTGAACTGTTAACGTTCTGGCCTCGCATTCGAGAGGACGCGGGTTTGAATCCCCGTCCGGGCATCCAGATTTGTGTTTTCAATGGTTTCCCCAAATCACTCCAGGCGAATGCCGGGATGCTTCCTTCAAAAAGGCCATGGCCGAATTCTTTCCCGTTCCTTGTGCTCGTTCCATCCCGCCTCTAATGACCTTAGCCGTCTATGAGGCGTAAAGCAATAAGAAAAAAAAAGATAAAAACCATAAATTTGAATGACTCTTATAACTTTCATGTCCAGAATTCCAAAATTGAAATTTGCTCATTTTCAGAGTTTTGTAGTATTTAGCATAAAATGCCTTAGTAACAAGAGCATATGAAACATTTTAACATTTACATATGTCACATACATTTCCAAGCGCTACATGTTTTACTGTGGGTAACTTCTGAAAACACAGCCAAAATATATATATATACTAACTGATGAGCCAAAACAATATGAACAGTTGCTTAACAGCGTGCTGGTCCAACTTTGGAACGCAATACAACAGATATTCGATGTGGCATGATCTGGCAAGTACCTGGTAGGTTTTCGGAGGTAACTGGCACCAGATGTCTAGGCACAGGTGGTTTGTGGGCGCGGAGCTGGTGTCCCGCAGAACCCCAGATGATGTTCAGTTTTACGTAAGCGGTTTTCAAGTAGAAAACATAGCGTAAGAGAAGGATTATCATGCGAATCTCAGTTAATAGGCTAAATGCAAGATATTTAGGATGAAATGGACAAGGGAGGCCAAATGGATAGTGTAACACTAGGCCTTTAAAAAGTTTTTGACAGAGTTAACCATAAAATGGTAATAAATAATGAAATAGCTATTGGAGTGGACGAAAAAGTGATTTGCTGGATAGAAGAATTCTTAAAAGGTAGAAATAAAAAAATTCAGGATAGGAAATGCAGTATCAAAAGAAGTGGTAGTGAAAATCGGAGTGCTACAGGGTAGTTTATACACAGCATTGCTACTTGTTATTCTAATGAATGATTGTGTTGATGATTTACTATCAGAAGTTTGGTTGTTTGCAGATGACATAATGCTATATAATAGGATCAAAACGATAGAAGACTCTGAACAACTGCAGGGTGATCTGGAAAGGATATCTAGCTGAGCAAGTCAACATGGGATGAAGA
Source organism: Vandiemenella viatica (assembly GCA_031002005.1). Taxonomy (NCBI): domain Eukaryota; kingdom Metazoa; phylum Arthropoda; class Insecta; order Orthoptera; family Morabidae; genus Vandiemenella; species Vandiemenella viatica. The sequence goes on from JARYHS010002639.1 coordinate 49,756, forward strand.
TAAATGCAACGAAGAGTCGGTTTATTAGATACACCTATAAAAAACTAAAGTTTGATTATGATTACAAGGTGGGGAAATAATTGCTTGTTGAAGACTTGCAATGTAAATACCTCGAATATAGTGGTGTAGAACGGGACCCACATTTTGGGTATGAAATACAGGCTTTGGATTGGTTGCAAAGATGGGCTGCTAGACTTGTGTATGGAAATTACCATAGAATACAATCAGTAACCGATAATAATAAAGGAGCTGGAATGGGATTTACTGGAAGACAGTAGGAAGGTGAAGAGAGTCACGGGAGTGTGCAAGGCGTATATTGGAGGTAAGACGTCGAAATGTATTGGTGTACGAATCAGGAGCAGTGCACGGGAGGAAAAAGATGATCATGACCATAAGCTGGCACTCGATTTCAGGCACAAGGGCGAGGGAAGATTTTCTATCATAGGTAAAGGGGTCAGGGATTGGAATAAGTTACCAAGAGAAATGATGAGTAATTTAAAAAGACGCTAAAAAAATTTAATGTTGAAATTTTTAGAAGGCAAAATAGGCGGGTACAGGAAAGGGGGAAATTAAATCAAATGATATTAAGTATTTCAACGGATAATTTTGTGTAATATTTTTATCGGCCACCAGGAGCGCTGATGTCGGGTGAAAAATCTCATTATCCGAGATTTATGTAAATAATATTTAAAGATATTTAGATTTTATCATTACGGATGATTAGCAATATTTATATTTCACTAACCTTAACTTAGCATGGGTTAGTGAAGCTGAAAGAATCTTATTTAATATAAGTGTCATTCGAGACGAGGAACAAGGAAAAAGGTGATATCCGAGTCAAGGAGTAGGAGGTTTATTGAGAGCACGCCGATGTTTAAAAATATGGATTGGTGAAGATTGAGAAGTTGAACTATTAGTGTTATTTGAAGGGGAGAGAGGGAGTTATAGGCTCATTAGAGTTTGAAGGAGGCACAATAATTTTGGAAATATATAAATGAAAGTTAATTGAAGATAAGAAGAAATAAAGATTATTGAATAGTGTATTATTTACTCATGTGTATCTTGGGGTGATACAAAAGTACGACCGCGTATTAATTTAAAGTTATTAGTAAAGGAGTGTTGACCGAGAATAAAATTGTGCAATTTTCTCAGATGTCAATTTTGTCAAATATTTACTATGTTTTTGTGAAAAAAGAAGGATATCTGCTTCTTTCTGAAAACCTGTTCGGAAAAACATACGGTTAACGCAGATGCACTTTTGGTCGGTGGCCGGAGGAAACCTTTGCTGAACAGCATAAATAAAGTATGCTTGACAACAGAGGTATCAAACTAGTCGTCATTCCTCGTAGAAAACAGAGTTTAATATACTACCAAGATAGTTAATTCGTTAGTCTTCTACTCTGGAGACCGAATTCAAAAACGGTGTAGATATAGCATAAAAACGTAACTGTATCTAAGTGACAATGCATTCCATTGAATTGAGTTGAGGCGAAATTGGTGGCCAAGACATCGACGTGAGTTCACTCTTACACCCCTGAAACTACTGTAGCACGATTCTCGCCTCGTTATTCTGCTGGAAAATACCATGAAAGACATGAAGCATGAAGGTATGCAGGTGGTCCGCAGCTGTCATGGTGCCTTTTATCACTATCATAGGTCCCATATGCCCCAGATAGCATAATACTGATTCCACGGGCTTGCTTCAGTGACGCGGTGGATGTATCGAACAGCTTTTCGCCTGGAAGACAGCGTATCCAGACACGACCATCTACCTAGTGTAATCGTAATTGACTATGTTGTTGAGTCAATATGAGAACACGTATGGGTCGTACGCTATGGTTCCCTATGTTTAGCAATGTGCGTTGAACGGTGTGCTCCAAAAAATCATCACGTGCAATAGATCGCTTTCTATCCTGCTTTACAGATTGGGCAAGCATCGACTTCCACGTTATGTGATGAGGCGTGGACGTCTACCACAAATTGGTGCTGTGGTAGCCACAAGGTGGGCAGTCGGTCGCAGGACGTGGAAAAGTGTGGTTGGTGTTAAGTTGGAAGTTGTAAACGTGTGAATGTGCGTAAAAGGTGTAAAAATAGCCGTTCTACTTTAACTGGATCTGCAACTTTGGAGTGAGAAGTCCGATAAGTTTATAACATTGGTGGTGTTGGAAAAATGAAGGCAATGAATTAAAATTAGTTTTGTGAAATAACTGTTTATTCATTCAGTACCTAGTCTTTAAATTTTCTCAGTGGGATACTGAGTGGCGGCCGGTCAAGAGAATCTGTATCTTTAGAAGGAAGAAGTAAGAGTTAGACTATGCACATTATATTTCAGTGAGCGAGATTGAAAATAAAACATTGTGGTAGCTGATGTGAGCGGACGACCCACGAAACCGCAACAACTGGGCTACATGGCGTGTGGCTTGGTGAACCTGATCTGAAGTTAGTTATGTCTGGCGCTGTGAGAATGGAAAGACTCGTAGATGATCGAGGTAACTCGAGGTGACTTGGCCTTTCCCGTGATATGTCGGTAAATCCTCCGACATCAAAGTCTTGTGAATCGACGGAAGACAAGTCTCAGTACGGCTTGTGCACACGTTCCCATGGCCTGTCGTATATTGTGTTTGTTTCATTAATTTTGTAGTAGGATACATACGCGATATGTTTCAAGTCTGTGGTAGGAATTTTCAGATCACAGTTTGTGCGTGGTTCATTATGTAGTGGTGTAATGAAATAATGTAATAGCTAGTCCTTTTTTGAATGGAGATACCTTTTCTCATTCCTTTTGACTTAAAGATTTTACGATTGAATCAAATTTCTCTGCCACTGCCCTAGTTGAGACCTGAACTACGAGTGACATCTTCATTAGTAATTCACTTTGTAATAATCCGAATGGAACTAAACAAATTGGGAACGAAATAACAGTTCATTGATAAACTGTATTTGTATTTATTTATTTTTATTTTTTATTTTTTTAACATCTAGTTCTGAAGCCTGAGCGATTTATAGGATCAGTGGTTAAGGCATCTGATTCGAGATCCGAAGGTCCCCGGTTCGAATCTCTGTCTCAGTGGGGATTTTCACAGACCCTTAACAGGACCTTCACCAAAGCTTCTTTTGTGTATTTGAAGTACGCCAGAATGCTTTCGTGATTTTCGTGGTTCCGATTCCTCGTTAAACTGCAGGTACCTTTACCATTTAGGATTAACGAGTTAGATTAGGTAAAGAGGAAGCGATCTTACCACCCTATCTCCAATACCTCCTTCAGGAGGATCCAACCAACCTTCCAGTTGAATACCGAGCTTAACTTTGTTCTGAAGCCTGTAGATTGTCGGTAAGTGAAAAAATCGTCCAATTCCTTGCTCTCGTTGGTACTTTAATACCAGTCCCATATTCTGGTGATCCTGGAAGAAACCATAATTTTATAACAGATGTTGAAATCAGATGATGTGTACGTTTAATCTGAAATAGAAATGAAATAAACTCACGATGTAATCAAATGTTTGTGTACCGAAAGACGTCATCAAAGGACGTTGATCTGAGTATAGTGGCAACAAGTGGAAGCTGCTCCTGCGTAAAACACGATAGAAAAGCTTGTAGTACGTACAGCTAACAAAGGTGACTCAAGGTCACTCAATTATATCGGCACTCCACTGCTCTTACCACTACATGCGAAGTTAGAGTGCCCGCCGACAAATTTGTCACACGGATTCCTGGACACAGAGCTCTGCTGGGAGGGATAAACAACGGGAGAGGATGGTGAGGTAAGGAGCGGAGCAAGGGGAACGTGACCTTGAGCCGCCAATTCAGAGTGAACAGGGTAAAGTCAATCACACGTCACGTTTCTTTTGTTTGTTGCGTCTCTTATGTCTGTTATCGAAATTAACAGTTAGTATCTTGAACCGACAGTTGAGCGTGAACAGAATATAGGCAACTCAATTTAAAGGGGACCAGCCAGCACTGATAATGATTCCCGCGCGCGAAAGCCAGGCCAGTGGAATCAATCACCCAGGAAAATGTGGACACAGTACATGTGAAACGATGACAGATAGAGGATTAGCAGTTCGACTGATTCAGCAGTTACCACGCATTTCGTGAACAACACTAAATCGAATTCTAACAGAATTCTTGACGCTCTGTCCGGCCATACAGATTTATATTTTCCATGGTTTCCAAAAATCACCCCAGGCGAATGCTGAGATGGTTCCTTCAAGAGTTCAAAAGCGAATTCCATTTTGTTCCTTGTCTAAAATCATCTCCGCCTCTAATGACCTCGACCATGTGTAAAGCCCTAAACTAAAAACGCAGCTTAGACTTTGTAAAAGTTTTGCCTATTGGGTGACGAAATTTTTGACAGAAGATGAAAAGGTAGTAAGATGGCAGATATCTATGAAAGACCTAGCCCTCTTTGAACCTAACCCAGTAGATTTTGTTGAACATTCGTGACTATGGATAAAGTTTCACTAGAATCAAAGCAATGGTCAAACACACCAATTCTTAGCATCCAAAGAAGGGTAAGGCTGTTCCTTCAACAGGGAAAGTGATGAAACATGCTGGTTTTTTTATATTTTTTTATTTAGGTTTCTGACTAATGATTGCTTCTTGATATCCTGATAAATGATGAAAGCATCGTACGGGCATATTGTGCTAACCTAGTAATGAAGCTGCGAGTAGCTACCAAGGAAATTGGAAAAGATAAATTTTTATAGGTGCTGTTTCGTCAGGACAATGGAGCGATATGGTGGTTCAGTGATTAAGGTGTCTGATAGGGGATCGAAAGGTCCCCGGTTCGAATTTCTGTCTCGGTGAGAATTTTCATTGGCCCTTAACCCGACGTTCATCTGTAGTACAGTTTGCTGTGTAATGTAAAGCAGTCCGTGATTCGGATTCCACTTTAAACTGTAGGTCCCCTGTACCCGGTAGGAGTGCCGGGTTAGGTTAAGGTGGCAACGACAGGTGCCAAATGCTCAGCCAGTAGAAAACCTGTTACCAGGTCAATACGACCACACAAAATTAAATTACACCAGGACAATTACAATTCTCTTATTGCTATGGCTCCAATTCATGATCATGGGTTTTAGTCTGCAACATTTCTACTCTCCCGATCTGGTCTTCATAGATTTCCACCTTTTTCAAGACGGTAATAAGCTTTTGTTCGGTACCCATTTCGACTCAAATGATGGCGCCATATGTGTTGTCTCCTCATTTCCTGGCACCCTTGAGAAATCCTTCTCTGCTGATGACACAAAGGCATTAATTTTCCACCAGGCCCGGCGGATGAGCGATCACGCTTGGACCTGGCAGTCTAGAGGACGCGGGTTCAAATCCCCGTCCAGCCACCCAGATTTCGGAGTACATGGTTTCCAGAAATCACTCCAGGTGAATGGCGGATAGTTTCTCCAAAAGGCCATGGCCGAATTCATTGCCGTTCCTTGATCCAATCCTCTCCCGCCTCTAATGACTTTGACGTAGACGAGGTGTAAAGTCATAAGCAAAAAATTAAATGTTCCCATTTTAGTATTATAAAATAAGATGTGTAAAATAAATTCTGTACTCGAAAACCTGCTGTAGTCGTGTAGATATCCAGTCGGGTAATGTGAGAATGGATTACCAAGAAAAACTGCTAGAGCGTTCATAAGTAGTAGTATACTGACAGAGAATCATACGTACTTGCCTACATGAGAGAACTTAAAAATATTAATGAAAACCAGCAAATTAGTTTGACTGAAACACATTCTTAAAAATAATGTGAAATATAGAAATTGTACAGCGGTAACACTGAAGATTTTTATTTATTTCCTTGAGGTTAAACGTTTCCTCTACAGCGAACTACTCTAAGGAAGGAATGTTACAGTCCTCCTCTTCATAATGCGATCCTCATTTCTACCGTCATATAGTAGGAAACTACAGCATTACCAAAAATCGCGCCAATTTTCACTATATGCTTTCAGCTGTATTAGTAAACTCGACTGGTAGTGTAAAACCAATCTTATCTGAACATCGCAGTTCGGAGTTCCGTTAATTGCTACTCCCGCTTAAACATGCAGACTGCTCTAACACTGAACTAGCAACAGGCTGTGAAGCACCCAGGGGGAGGATCTATGAATTATTTATTGGTAATTATAGGGGCTCCCCGGTACATGGCGCAGCCTGCATCACAATTCCACGCAGACTGGAATCTCGAACCAAAAGCTTGGAACAACTTTGTTCCGAAGAAAATTAAAACAGTTTTGTATTTGATACTTGCATTATATAAACTTCATTTTCTGGGTGTTCCTTCACTACGGAATCCCTGATTGTTAGGGGAAGAGTGGTTCCTTCCAGCTCGTGCCGACTCCAACTATTTCTACCTGATTCCACCGACGTGGGGATTTCTGAGTCTCGAGGATGGTGTTGAAAAACTCAGTGAAGAGACTGCATTACTTTGGGCGTTCGCTTGTACGTCATGTGCAGCGTTCATGGATCCGTCGTTAATAAAGGATTTGAAAGAAGTATCAGTCTTGCAGTCCCCAGAGGACTACTAATGAAGCGGAAACTTGAATCGATGTTTCGGTAAGGTGTCTCACAAAAATAACTTTGACCAGTAAATCAGCTTAGAATAGGACTACAGCCACCCACTACAGTGGTAAGAAAATAGCAGTTGGTATGGAGAAAAACGACAAGTGGTATTGCTTTCTACCGTAACCTAACTGCCCACGCTTAATCACTACATCTTCCTCAAAGATGACATGGAAGGTGAATTTACATGGTCAGTGTAATTGCAGATAATGAAATGAAATACTTACTGGAAACAATTTTCTGCCCTCTCATTCGGGAAGATGCGAGGTTCGAATCCCCGTCCGGCCATTCGGATATCGGTTTTCCCTGGATTCCCGAAATCACTCAAGGCGAATAATGGTTCATTAAAAAGGCCATGGCCGAAGAAGAAAATGGAGTCAATTTGCTTCCATACCATAGTGCGACAGTACCCAGTTGAATATTCAAGTTTCAATTTCTTTACTCCCAAGGCATTTGACTGATCTTCCTGAGTACGAATTCATGGTCCTCAGGGTAAGAGAGGTAGTCGTGTACGACTCCTAGTCACCAAATTATATACTGACTATACCTTTCCACGATTCCCAATCGTTGCTTTGATAGTTCTCATCGTAGCTTTTCTGTTTGGTCCTCTGCTTTCGTTACACATTTTTTTAAATCTATGAAATACCAATTAACTACAGTTTCGCGCATACAACATCTGGTAGTACGTACAGTACGTAGATCTAACTATCACTAGCAAATCTTCTGTACAGATTTCACCACAGGTACCTTAGATCCGTACTTTATATATCGATATTTAACTACCAACAACAAATTTTCTCACCTAAAATTTGTAGCTGCATATTTCTATCTTTAAAAATTAATTAACATAAAACCTAGAGACCATATCTTCACACAACGTTCACCCCTTCCTCTTTGCTGCTTCTACTTGGCGTCTGTTAAGTCGTTTTGAGGTGATGGCAGGGTCAACATTTTCTGACCTTATTGTCTGTGGTGGATTATAGTCCAACGGTGCATAAGTGTTTTTTGCCAGTATAGTTTTGGTATTATTGAGATATTCTTTGTGTGTCATGAATATCGACGCATTTCCCTTGTCGGCTGGAAGTATTACAATGTTATTACCTTGACACAGCGCTCGCAAAGCTGAAAGTTTGTATCGTGACAAATTGCAGGGAGGAAGATTTACATAACTTAAGACACGGCGCTCGTCGTCGGTTTAGCAGCGTGCTGATATGCAGCGTTTGTCGCGGGTTTCGCTGGTTACAGTCGCGGTGCTGGAGGAAGTACATGGCCCTCAGGGTCGTGAACGATTCCTAGTCACCAAATTGTGTACTCAAGTCTTGGATTAAAACTATACCCTTTCACGATTCTCAATCGTTGCTTTGATAATTCTCTTCGTAGCTTTTCTGTTTGGTCCTCTGCTTCCGTTACACATTTGCGGTAAAGAAATAGATATTTTCATAATTCTTAAACAAAACAATGATTAATACATTTGCCGATAGTTTTTGCTCTTACATCTATTAACAAAATAATCCTTTTTAAAATATCTCTCCGTTGAAATAAGCAAAGTTTCCGCAACAACCATTCTATAACCAACGATTTTCATCTTCATTCACTATTCCGCCAGAGATATTCTGCGTCAATACCTAGCTTTAATAAAGAAGATATTAGTTCTTGCTTCTCACTGTAAAAATACTACTATTAATGGTTTTCACGTATAAATTAAGATGATTCTCACGTTTCCTTACACTCTCCGTAGCACGTATACAGTGATTGCATACGACTCTGTTGATTGTGATTCGTTGGTCGGTGGGGATAGTAAACTAGGCGTCCCTCCATTGTGGTGACTTTCGAAAGATCAGGCGTGTATGGGCGGGCACCGGGTTTAGATTTCCTCTTCCATCTTCTTTACACATAAAACACATTATCACAGTCACCTACATACACAGAATATTTCGGCACACGTAGCAAAGGAGCTGGCCGTCTTTGCTGTGTATCAGCTCTACGGGACGACCAAGCTCACAATCGAGATGCACACCATTCGAGTCAAAGTATGTTAACCTAAGTCTAATGACATACTATGCGGTAAACCGCATAACCGCAAAAAGCTGCGGTACCTATGAATCCGCAAGCACGTGTTGTCTTGCAGGGCATCACAAACAGGAGAAACCGCCCAGTTTTATTCTACCGCATCCTGTCGACGGAATGAAAATTTCCGGAACCGGTCGGCGACACGGATTGGAGGGGGAAACACAAAGAAAGCAGGGGGTAGTGAGTAGTGACATCAGCGTTCAGTCTCATTCCGGACGCGGATTCTCGCATGTGAAAAATGTCGTCTGAAGAGTTTATTGCGCTTGTTGAGCAACAATTTGGGATAAAAACAGTGATGTGTACAAATACAAATTCGAAAAAATAGAAGGCGTGGTTGGCTGTAGCAAGGGAGTTGTACCAGGACTGGGATGAACTGAGCAAGGAAGAACAGATAAAAAAAATACAAGTACTAAAATTTGTTTTTATTGTTAAGTGCATGAAAAGCAGGAAACTTATCTGGGCCACGGTTGTATGGGTGCACAAAATATCTACGTTCGCGACGCATCTGTAACAAGCCTTCACTTTCAGCAGCACAAACAACTGCGACGTTTATGAAGTGAGCCAGATCCATTCTCTGAGCAAACTGAAATAACACCGAATGAAGAACGCGCTGGAAACCTCCTCGAGCATGCGGTTTCCCCACCTATATGTCATCTAGCTCCAAAGGCTGTTTTTTGCTAAGCGTTTGCAGTTGCGGATTCCGGGATCCGGATCCGCATAGTATGTCATTAGCTTTATCTTGTCCGATCAGGTCTGAATGATCGGTGTCCATTCCCCTTTCCATGATCATTATGATATTTAAAGTGGAGAGTTAAGTTGAACCATTCCGACACCAATGAGATTGTGCCCCGATCTAGTTCTTCGTCTATTGGCTAGTTTTGGGTGAAGTGCCTATTCTTCTTCACCCTAATGCTTTCCGAATTTTAGTTGTTTCGATAGCGTAGTCTGCCGATGTAGCCACCGATGTTTTCCAGTCAGGAGCGTTAAGATGAGCGTCTAACTTTATATGCAATTTACATAATCTATCGTGTCTTGTCCATCTCCGTCTGATGCATCCTTTCTCGTGAAATATAACACTCGCACAGATGTTCTAGATCCGATTTGATGTCAAATCTTCAGAAATGACGGCAGAACATTTTCGTTCCTACAATGTAATAAAGAAGCGAGTTAATAATTTGTAACACACATTTCTCTCTCGTAGTTTTGAGACATCTCTGATAATTCTATCTGATGGGGTGATAAGGAAAGTATTGTGGTAGTAGAATGGGGTTTGCTGGGTAATTATCTTTGTATAGCATTCCATTTACCATTTTATTAATTTTAATATTAATGATTTTTGTTGATCTCAACAATTTGATAATTTTAATTATTTGATTTTATCAAATAGGAAGAGGGTGCAAAGTGATATTGTATCTTGCATTACTAATGTAAAGTCATAACCTGATAGATTTATTCAAATTAAACATGGAATGCCTACAGACGTCGGTGAACTTTGCAATTAATTTAAAATAAGAAAATCCAGTGTTCAAACAAAAATAAACACCGAGTCTTACAATATGAGGCATAAGACGTTAATTCTAAGCAAACAACAGTAACATATCTATGTGAAATTTAAGCACTATGTCAAGATGCTTATTTATAAAGCTGTTCACAAATACAAGCTTATACAAATAAATGAATTCAAAGAGGGTGCCATTAAGTCTTGGACTTATAAAATAATATTTCCTGATTGATAGGAATTTATAACAGTCTTCCCGTATCAAATCAGATTGCTCACGGCTAGTAAATAATACGCTCAGAAAAATTGTCGGAGAGTGATACTTTGCTCAGAGGCGTTCACGGGTCGAGGAATGCGTAACACTGAGTTCTTTTTAGTGGCTGAAGGTCTTTACCGTTTTGCAGCAGCTGTGGCACCAATGGTGGTAACACGCACATTTCCTTCAGATAACCGCCACAGGTACCTCAAGCCAGAAGTGGCTTAAGCCGTCCAGCTCTAAGTCTCGTCGTAATCGCAGACTCGGCGATGGCGTGACCTGTCTGTCCGCCAGACACCACCGGAAGACCTCCTTCTCTCTCGATGTTGGATCGGAATCCTCTTCTAACCCCGTCGAAAACCAATCCGTGGGCCCGTAGGAGATGTGGACCCAGAACACACCAAACAGCTCGTTATTATTTTGTAATATGCCCGTTCATTGGGAGTTCACAGCCACGTGATTCACACTTGGATCTACCATAACTGCCTCGCCCCGATAATACCCGACCTTCTCCGAGTTTTGCTTCGGCCACCAAATTTTTACACTAACGTAAGGCACAATAGATGGTCCAGACGAATTATCCACTTGACCGGAGAAGGGTCAGTTAGGCGGTAGCTGCTGCAGATAAACGGGCTTTCCCTCGCTGTTGAGAAATATGTTGCTACCCCAGATCAGGTGTGAAAGGGTCTCGATCAACCGTTACAGGTAGCTACTTCCAGACTTAAAACGAAAATACTTTCTAGCAAAATATTCCAGCCCTCCTATCAATATTAATTATTGTTGCTATTTATAAAGTTGTACGAGTCTGACACAGCAGTCTCGCAGGGGCGGCGCTAGGATTTTGGGGCCCGGGGTAATCAGTTGGGAGCCCCTTGGTGAATTCATTTTTTAGCTCTTCAATTTTTCGCGTGGGGGCCCCTATAGCCGGTGATCGGGCCCCCCATCAGCCGATCAGCCGGGTGGGCCCGGGTACATTTGACCCGCTTACCCCACCCTAACGCCGGCCCTGCAGTCTCGTTACAGTATACAAGCGGAGCAGAGACGCATCGAGAGACTATACGTGTGGGAAATGGAATAATTCAAAGTGACTTTGACAAAGGGCAGATTGTTCCTTCCCAGATTTTTATGGCCGGGCCATAAAAATCTGGGAAGGAACAACTCTGAATCAGCGAAGCTGGTCGGCTGTTCGCTTGTGACTGTAGTGAGCGTCTATAGAAAGTTGCTGAAGGACAATGAAACCACGAGGAGGCGACAAGGTGGTGGACGTCCACGCCTCGTCACAGAAGGTGGAGGTCGGAGGCTTGCGCACCCTGTAAAGTAGGATTGGAGGTGATCTGTAGCAGATCTGACGACAGAGTACAATGCTGGTGGAGGCACAATTGTTTTCGAAGCACATCGTTCAGCTCGCGGTGTTGAACGTGGTACTTTCCCATGGTGGACCCAGCGACATCGTCATTACGATTCAGTGGGCACGAAATCGTCGAGAATTGGACCGTAGATCAACGGAAACCTGTCGCTTGGTAGGGTGAATCATGTTTCATGGTACACCAGTTCGATGGTCGTGTCTGGATACGCCGTCCTCCAGGCGAAAGGTTGCTGGAAACATGCGCCGCACCATGGACGCAGGCCGGTGGGGGAGTATTATGATATGGGGGCATTCACCCGGACATCGGAGACACCATGACAGCTGTGGACTACGTGAAAATTATTGTGGACAACCTGCATCCCTTCGTGTCTTTCATGACGGCGATGGCATAACTATCCATCTCACAAGGCCGGAATCGTGCTGCAGTGGTATGAGGAACATAAGAGAGAATTCACGTTGATGTCTTGGCCACCATACTCGCCTTACCTCAACCACATATAACACAACTAGGACGCTATCTGGTGCCAGATTCTCGCCCACGAAACACCGGCCCGTAATTTAAGGGAATTGAGTGTCATGTGGGAAGACATCTGGTACCAAGAACATATGGAATCCACGCCACCCCGAATCGCTACTGTGTTGCGTTCTAAAGGTGGATCAACACGCAGTTGGTCATATCGGTTTAGCTCATCGGTGTAATTCGCCCTCCCCCCTGTAAAGGATCTTCGAATGAAGCCTTAAGCTCCCGGACAGCGTTCGGACTGAGGTATGGACTCCATAGTTTGCAGTTTACTTGTCGCAGCTGCTCGGCGCTTCGTCGTCCACCGCCTGCTCGGCTTCCACCTGCTCACACCACGACAGCTGCTCATTCAAACACAGTCCATCTTTTAGTGTTTTTATTTTGCTTTGCTTTGCTTTTCACAGTCCGGCAAAATTTTACGTTACCTAACGCCAACTATTTTCACTGAAGCACTGCAATTATAAATTCTGGAAATCATTCGGTACGAATATAATTCCGCTATTGCATGGTGATTGTACCATTAATCATTATATACATCGTTGTATTAATGAAGCTCTGAAATCACATAAAACATGATGCGACCATCCCTTCAGTCATTTACAAACTTCGAACAAATGAAACGAAGTTAAACGGCGTGAAGGTTCCCCTCTACTTTCAGCCCACCAGCTAAGCAGTATGTCAACTTAGCCTGAAGCATTCTCAGCACAAACCCTTCTTCAGTTACGGAGGTCCTGAATTGGACCGAGCGTGGTGGGTGAATGGTTAACGTTCTAGCCTCGCATTCGGGAGGACGCAGGTTCGATTACCCATCCGGGCATCCAGGTTTGGGTTTCAATGATTTCCACAAACCACTCCAGGTGAATGTCGGGTTGTTTCCTTCAAAAGGCCACAGCCGAATTCCTTCCCTTTCCTTGTCCCCAATCTTTTCGCTTCAGTGAAACGGACTGTGTGGCCATCTGATATGCACTGAATTGCCGTTTCTGTACCTCACAGACCGCGTCCCTTCCCCGGGACATGCGGGGGCAGGAGACGTCACCCTTTCAAGCTTCACCCATCAGTAATCTTTGAGTTCTATCCATCTCAATTTGGACAGTTTTCATGCTGCTCGTAATTTTTTATCGAACTTACAAGACGTGTTCATGTCAAAATCAGAACATAATACATTTCACAACCCTCGTCAAATTAGACTCATTCAGGAAAGGAATAACGCTGTACCCAAGCATCCAATTACTCCATTTAGAAGAATAACGATGCCCGATTTTACATTCAGTCGTTATTATTCCCAGACTGCTCTATCGATTTTGATTCTGGACTTCATTACTTCGGAACGGCACTTCGGTGCGAATTTTTAATGATGTTTTTCATTATACGCCTCATGTTGCCTTGCATTTACGGTTCACTTCAGGGTTCTCCCAGCTGTAAATTAATGTCAGGGATCGGTTCCTCAGTGATTACTTTGGCGTGTTGGGTTCAAATTCCCGTGTAGCCAAGAATTCGTACGGGCTTTGCTTATTTCTCATGAAACATCGAATTCTACGATAAAATGTAGATTCCAGCCAGGATACAAGCTTGATTTCCAAAAATTTATGTTCTGTCACCTGGTCTTTACTGTTCGATGATTGTAGATATACAATCAATGATGACTACCAATGCAAATGCTTTCCTTTGTTCATCTACTTATTCACTGAATGTATTTGACTTTATTGTCTGAAGCATCTTATGCGGTTTGTTTGTGTGCTGAACGTGTAAACATTTCATTACTTAGCTTGCTGTTACATATTTACACAACTAAATTATGGCATAAGTATTGGATTACCTACATTTTGCTTTGTTTTACATTTGCTTGTTTCTAACAGCTTTTCCCAGCGTCAGCGATTTAGCTGCATTTTAACACTGTAGATAGTTTCTTGTATGCTAATTATACCATCACTGTACTGCATTGCACTGTTCTGTTTACTCTTGTATGAGCCGGTATGTTGTTTATTTCTGGAGTAACGCTTTGAGATTCTGTTTTATTTTTTTCCGGTGGATGGCATCCATTTATAAATGTATATATTCTTGTTGTATGTTCGTTTGGGCCAACTAGGATCACCTCAGGACTTTCTTTGGCTTGAATTTGCTGTGGATCTGTAGACATCAGCATAGTAACTATGGTTGTTAGCCCTAGAGGGGACGTATAGCTTAACGTGGAATACGAACAACGGAAACACTTTGGCGTACTTTACATTAAGCTGCGTCAGAGGTGAAGACCAAGCGTGGTGGGTGAGCGGTTAACGTTCTGGCCTCGCATTCGGGAGGCCGCCGGTTCCAGATTTGGGTTTCCATAGTTTCCCCAAATCACTCCAGGTGAATGCCGGGATGCTTCCTTCAAAAAGACCATGGCTGAATTCCTTCCAGTTCATGCCCTCAGTCCCATCCCGCCTCTAATGACCTTAGCCGTCGACGAGGCGTAAAGCAAAACGTAAAAAAAAAAAAAAAAAAAAACCAAACAAACAGAGGTTAAGGGATTATGAAAATCTCCGCCGAGTTATGGTTCGAACCGGGGACATTTCGATGTCCAGACAGACGCCCTAACCACTGAGCCACCAGGCCGCTCACTTGCTTGTTGATTTGTTGTTTTTTAAGTGTGTTACTGTTAGCAGTGTCGTATCTGTTTTGATGGTTGTACTTCTTATTTTATTTATTGTCTACCGCGAATGTGTGAAAAAACGAGAAGTTTGTCAATTAGAGTAAAAAGTGGATGGCACACAGTATGAGAGAGCGCATGCGCAGTGGCTTTAGTTAGCTGTCGGCCATTTTGTCGTCAGCCTGTTGCGTTTTATCGTAGCGTGACTGATTATGGCAGCAAAAATAAACAATTCCGCCAGATGTGAAGTCCGCTCTCTGACTACGTTTATTAGCTGATTGGCGTCGAAAATTCGTCACGAAATTGGCTTGTTTCCACTAAGAATAAATCGGGCGTATAGTAGTTTTTAATGATTAATCATGCTAAGGAGATAACAAAAAACAACCTTATTTAATATAAAAGATAAAGATTAGAATTATTTATAGAAAATAAAATCGACAAAATCAGCCATAGTGACACGTGACCGCGAACGCCAATGAGAAAGCATTACGTCATAGCGTCCCTAGCGCCACAGAAGTGGTTGACATTTACATGTAATAGAACACCTTGCGTAGTAAATTTTTCGTTTGTAGCAACTTCTGTGTTGGTAATTTAGTTATTGTTAATTATTTGGCGAAAGAGAAGTTTAATTCATTATGGAACAAGGTTTTAGCAAAGCAACCAGTTGTAATTTGCCCAAAATTGACGCCGTAGCCGTTGGAAGATTTTTCGCCTCAAACATAGACTTCTGCTCGTCGGAATTATATACAAGTGTCAAATATATATTATAAGCTGAAATCAGTTTCGTAAACAATAATCTATTGCTTAGACGTACGTTTTTAAGTTAATTGATATGGTTTTGATGTTACTTTTGCGAAGTATAAGCAACTGTTAGGGAGTTCTATAATTACCGTGACGTCGCAATCTGATAACGAATTCTTGTAGAACTCGACGAAACAAATCGAAAATAAAGAATTTTTTTGATATCTCGCTTCGTTTTCGAGATATAGCACGTTAAAAATGAGTTATAGTTCCTTGTGCTTTTGGTGACGTTGTTCGGTATATTATTTCTGTGCCGTGTCTTAACTTTTCAGCTGCATCACGCCTAAGGTATGTTTCTTTTTTTATATATATAAACCTTTTCTAGAAAATATATCCTCAAAAACAGGTGTGGTAAATTTTAAAGCTATGGCACTGCCAGTTTCCAGTCTGCTCTAAGCTTCATATCAGCCTAACAACATCATCTTTCAGTTACGATATCTCGAGAACCAAGAGAGATATTAAAAACAATTATTCTTTATTTTCGAATTGTTTCGTCAAGCTGCTTAAGAATCTATCATCAGATTGTGGCGCCACTTAATGATGTTTATTCTATGAAAAATAACACTAAAGAAAGATTTTAGAACATAAAACCAAAACAAACTCAACTCATACCTTATTACATTATCATTACTTGAAAAGTAGTGGTTCTGCAAAATTCATCATTTTTGCTTTGGATTTAGAAATATATTATGCACAAACACTTACATCAAAATGGTCTTCACAAAAATAGATACTTCTGTCTGCAGGTAAACTGTGAGCATCCTCCCTCCTTGCAAGTTTTAACCACTTTCTCCGTATTTTTTCATTGTTTGGAACATATATAAATAACTTATCTGGTGTTTTTATTGTTGTGCTTCTACACTTCGGCACTACACAGTACTTATAAAACGAGGAACTCATGTTTAACTAAAGAAAATCTACACCTGCCATATACGTACACGACTGTTTACATTCATATCAGACGCTATGACGTCATCCAAGACGCCATGACAGTCTAGAGCGTTTTTGAGCTAAATTTAAATTCCCTTTTACAAATGCAAAATACATAATGTAAATGTTCGATTCTTTACAAAATAAGATGTTTTTTGAGTAAAATAGATAATAAGGTGAAGTATTAACCTATTTTTCAAATTTAGTCAACTACCCAATTGTGCGAAATTTACCAACATATAACAATGCGTAAAGTAAAAGTACAGCAGTATCGTTGCAAATTTGTTGAAGAACATACAAATGCTGAATGAATAAAATTCTAGTTTTCTACACTGAAATTTCGAGATAATTTACGTT